>PVKV010039240.1:0-13222 GCA_004027835.1 Alouatta palliata | reverse complement strand
TGCAAAAAGGAGGAAAACACCCGAAACCAGAACGCCTCTCCTCCTACAAGGGATCACAACTCCTCACCAGCAAGGGAACAAGGCTGGATGGACAATGAGTGTGATGAAATGACAGAATCAGGCTTCAGAAGGTGGGTAATAAGAAACTTCTGTGAGCTAAAAGAACATGTTCTAACCCAATGCAAAGAAACTAAGAACCAATTTGATGAAATGCTAACAAGAATAACCAACTTAGAGAGGAATATAAGTGAATTGATGGAACTGAAAAACACAACACAAGAACTTTGTGAAGCATACACAAGTTTCAACAGCCGAATCAACCAAGCAGAAGAAAGGATATCAGAGGTCGAAGATCAACTCAATGAAATAAAATGAGAAGGCAAGAGTAGAGCAAAAAGGGTTAAAAGGAATGAACGAAGTCTCCAAGAAATATGGGACTATGTGAAAAGACCTAATCTACGTTTGATAGATGTACCTGAATGTGACGGAGAGAATGAATCCAAGCAGGAAAATACTCTTCAGGATATTATCCAGGAGAACCTCCCCAACCTAGCAAGGCAGGCCAATATTCAAGTCCAGGAAATACAGAGAACACCACAGAGATATTCATCAAGAAGAGCAACCCCAAGGCACATAATCGTCAGATTCACCAGGGTTGAAATGAAGGAGAAAATGCTAAGGGTAGCCAGAGAGAAAGGTCGAGTTACACACAAAGGGAAGCCCATCAGACTCACAGCACATCTCTCAGCAGAAACCCTACAGGCCAGAAGAGAGTGAGGGCCAATATTCAACATCCTTAAAGAAAAGAACTTTCAACCCAGAATTTCATATCCAGCCAAACTAAGCTTCATAAGTGAAGGAAAAATAAAATCCTTTGCGAACAAGCAAGTACTCCGAGATTTCATCACCACCAGGCCTGCTTTAGAAGAGCTCCTGAAAGAGGCACTAAACATAGAAAGGAACAACCAGTACCAGCCACTCCAAAAACATACCAAATGGCAAAGAGCAGCAACGCAATGAAGAAACTGCATCAACTAACCGGCAAAATGGCCAGCAAGCATCAAAATGGCAGGTTCAAATTCACACATAACAATATTAATGCTAAATGTAAATGGGCTAAATGCCCCAGTGAAAAGACGTATACTGGCAAACTCGATAAAAAGCCAAAACCCGTCAGTGTGCTGTATCCAGGAAACCCATCTCCCATGCAAAGATACACAAAGGCTCAAAATAAAGGGATGGAGGAAGATTTACCAAGCAAATGGAGAGCCAAAAAATGCAGGAGTTGCAATTCTCATCTCTGATAAAATAGACATGAAACCAACAAAGATCAAAAGAGACAAAGAAGGACATTACATAATGGTAAAAGGATCAATGCAACAAGAGCTAACGATCCTAAATATATGCACACCCAATACAGGAGCACTCAGATACATGAGGCAAGTTCTTAATGACTTACCAAGAGACTTAAACTCCCACACAATAATAGTGGGAGACTTGAACACCCCATTATCAATATTAGACAGATCAACGAGACAGAAAATTAACAGGGATATCCAGGACTTGAACTCAGACCTGGATCAAGCAAACTTAATAGACATTTACAGAACTCTCCACCCCAAATCCACAGAATATACATTCTTCTCAGCACCACATCACATCTACTCTAAAATTGACCACATAATTGGAAGTAAATCACTCCTCGGCAAATGCAAAAGAACGGAAATCATAACAAACAGCCTCTCAGACCACAGTACAATCAAGTTAGAACTTGGAATCCAGAAACTAACTCAGAACAGTACAGCTTCATGGAAACTGAACAACTGGCTCTTGAATGTTGACTGGATAAACAATGAAATGAAGGCAGAAATAAAGATATTCTTTGAAACCAACGAGAATGAAGACACAACATATCAGAATCTCTGGGACACATTTAAAGCAGTCTCTAGAGGAAAATATATAGCAATAAATGTCCACATGAGAAGCAAGGAGAGATCTGATATTGACACTCTATTGTCAAAATTGAAAGAGCTAGAGGAGCAAGATAAAAAAAAAAAAACTCAAAACCTAGCAGAAGACAAGAAATAACTAAGATCAGAGCAGAACTGAAGGAGATAAAGACACGAAAAACCCTTCAAAAAATCAATAAATCCAGGAGCTGGTTTTTTGATAAGGTCAACAAAATAGACACACCACTAGCCAGATTAATAAAAAAGAAAAAAGAAAATAATCAGATAGATGCAATAAAAAACGATAAAGGTGATATCACCACAGATTCCACAGAAATTCAAACCATCATCAGAGATTATTACAAACAACTCTATGCATATAAACTAGTAAACCTGGAAGAAATTGATAAATTCCTGGATACTTGCATCCTCCCATGCCTAAACCAGGAAGAAGTCGAAACCCTGAATAGACCAATAACAAGATATGAAGTTGAGGCAGCAATTAAGAGCCTACCCCCCCCAAAAAAGTCCCAGTCCAGATGGGTTCACAGGCAAATTCTACCAGACATACAAAGAGGAGCTGCTACCATTCCTTCTGAAACTATTCCAAACAATCCAAGAAGAGGAAATCCTTCCCAAATCATTTTATGAGACCAACATCATCCTGATACCAAAACCCAGCAGAGACTCAACAAGAAAAGAAAACTTCAGGCCAATATCCATGATGAACATAGACGCAAAAGTCTTCAATAAAATACTGGCAAACCGACTGCAACAGCACATCAAAAGCTTATCCACCATGATCAAGTAGGCTTCATCCCGGGGATGCAAGGCTGGTTCAACATATGCAATTCTATAAACATAATCCACCACATAAACAGAACCAAAGACAAAAACCACATGATAATCTCAATTGATGCAGAGAAGGCCTTTGACAAAATTCAACAGCCCTTTATGTTAAAAATCCTCAATAAACTAGGTATTGATGGAACGTATCTCAAAATGATAAAAGCTATTTATGACAAATCAAAAGCCAATATCATATTGAATGGGCAAAAACTAGAAGCATTCCCTTTGAAATCTGGCACTAGACAACGATGTCCTCTCTCACCACTCCTATTCAGTATAGTACTGGAAGTTCTAGCCAGAGCAATCAGGCAAGAAAAAGAAATAAAGGGTATTCAAATAGGAAAGGAGGAAGTCAAACTGTCTATATTTGCAGACGACATGATTGTATATCTAGAAGACCCCATCGTCTCAGCCCAAAATCTCCTGAAACTAATAAGCAACTTCAGCAAAGTTTCAGGATACAATATCAATGTGCAAAAATCACAAGCATTCCTATACACCAATAATAGACTTAAAGACAGCCAAATCAAGAACCAACTGCCATTCACAATTGCTACAAAGGGAATCAAATACCTAGGAATACAACTAACAAGGAATGTAAAAGACCTCTTCAAGGAGAACTACAAACCACTGCTCAATGAAATAAGAGAGGACACAAACAGATGGAGAAATACTCCATGTTCATGGCTAGGAAGAATCAATATCGTGAAAATGGCCATACTGCCCAAAGTAATTTACAGATTCAATGTATCCCTATCAAGCTGCCAATGACCTTCTTCACAGAACTGAAAAAAACCATGTTAAACTTCATATGGAACCAAAAGAGAGCCCACATAGCCAAGTCAATTCTAAGCAAAAAGAACAAAGCTGGAGGCATCACACTACTGGACTTCAAACTATACTACAAAGCTATAGTAAGCAAAACAGCATGGTACTAGTACCAAAACAGAGATATAGACCAATGGAACAGAACAGAGGCCTTGGAAGCAACACAACACATCTACAACCATCTGATCTTTGACAAACCTGATAAAAACGAGCAATGTGGAAATGAGTCCCTATTTAATAAATGGTGTTGGGAAAACTGGCTAGCCACATGCAGAAAGCAGAAACTGGACCCCTTCCTGACACCTTACACTAAAATTAACTCCAGATGGATTAAAGATTTAAACATAAGACCAAATACCATAAAAACCCTAGAAGAAAATCTAGGCAAAACCATTCAGGACATAGGCGTAGGCAAGGACCTCATGACCAAAACACCAAAAGCATTGGCAACAAAAGCCAAAATAGACAAATGGGACCTAATCAAACTCCACAGCTTCTGCACAGCAAAAGGAACAGTCATTAGAGTGAATCAGCAACCAACAGAATGGGAAAAATTTTTTGCAGTCTACCCATCTGACAAAGGGCTGATATCCAGAATCTACAAAGAACTGAAACAGATTTACAAGAAAAAAACAAACAAGCCCATTCAAAAGTGGGCGAAGGATATGAACAGACACTTTACAAAAGAAGACATACATGAAGCCAATAAACATACGAAAAAATGCTCATCATCACTGGTCATTAGAGAAATGCAAATCAAAACACAATGAGATACCATCTCACGCCAGTTAGAATGGTGATCATTAAAAAATCTGGAGACAACAGATGCTGGAGAGGATGTGGAGAAATAGGAACGCTTTTACACTGTTGGTGGGAGTATAAATTAGTTCAACCATTGTGGAAGACAGTGTGGCAATTCCTCAAGGACCTAGAAATAGAAATTCCATTTGACCCAGCAATCCCATTACTGGGTATATATCCAAAGGACTGTAAATCATTCTACTATAAGGATACATGCACACGAATGTTCATTGCAGCACTGTTTACAATAGCAAAGATCTGGAACCAACCCAAATGCCCATTGATGATAGACTGGACAGGGAAAATGTGGCACATATACACCATGGAATATTATGCAGCCATCAAAAACGATGAGTTTGTGTCCTTTGTAGGGACATGGATGAACCTGGAAACCATCATTCTCAGCAAACTGACACAAGAACAGAAAATCAAACACCACATATTCTCACTCATATGTGGGTGTTGAACAATGAGAACACATGGACACAGGGAGGGGAGCATCTCACGCTGGAGTCCGTCGGGGGGAAAAAGGGAAGGGACAGTGGGGGGTGGGGAGTTGGGGAGGTATAGCATAGGGAGAAATGCCAGATATAGGTGATGGGGAGGAAGGCAGCAAATCACACTGCCATGTGTGTTCCTATGTAACAATCTTGCATGTTCTTCACATGTACCCACAAACCTAAAATGCAATATATATATATATATATATATATATATATATATAAAGGAAACCGCTAAGTGAAAGAGGCAGATGTTGTACCTGTATACTACATGATTCCACTTACCTGGCATTCTGGAAAAGGCAAAACTATTGGCCTGAAATCAATCAGTGATTGCCAAGGGCTAGCGTGGGGAGAGCGGATAACTGCAACGGGGCAAAAGGGAATTTTGTGGGGTGACGAAAATATTCTATTTGTTGACTGCAGTGGTCACTACATAACTGGATACATTGGTCAAAATGCATCAAACTGTACACTTTAAAAGGATGAATTTTACTATTTAAGTTATACTTCAATAAATGTGACATTAAAAGTAAAAAAAGAAAAAAAGAAAAAAAAAGAAATCTGAGGTAGGCATTCACTTATGGCTAAACAAAGAAGTTATTATCATTTGCACACATCCACGGAAGCATTCCTAAATAAAACATCGCCCAGGTGGGAAGAGTGTTGGGTTTGGTAGTTCAGCTATTGTCACAAGTGAAACTGATCGATAATCAAGTAAAAGAAAATAACTTCCTTAAATTAAAGTGAAAACAATTTTCTTTCTTTCTTCCTCCTCTTTCTCTTTCCCTTTTTCCTTCCTTCCTTTTCCTTCCTTCCTTTTCCTTCCTTCCTTCTTTCCTTCCTTCCTTCTTTCCTTCCTTCCTTCTTTCCTTATTTCCTTCTTTCTCTCTCTCTCTCTTTTCTTTCTTTCTTCTTCTTTCTTCTCTTTTTCCCTTTCTCTCTTTCCCTTTCTCTCTCTCTTTTTCTGTCTTCTTCTTTCCACAAAGACCAGATGTCATCAGCTTCTTTCAGAAGCTCAACCTGGACCCTTCTCAAGATGCTTGGTGGCCTCATCCAACTATTGTTCCTAAAAGCATATGGCAACTCTGACATGTGCCAGTGGGCTAACTCTCAGCCAGATGAGAGATATACACAATGCTAGACTTTATGATTATAGGCATAAGGGTATTCTACCCTTGGGATATTCACTCCTATAATACCTATCATCTATATAAATAAGAATTTTCCAGTTCCAGCAGAGTTTAATGTGAGACAGATCCCAAGTGTCCTGGGATGTAAGCTCAGCAGGTCTACATTCCAACGTAGGCCTTCAGAGCTGGATTTGTGCTGGCAACTCCTTGCTCCTCCCTTTATTTGCTATGTGATCTTGGATAATTTCAAGTATGTGATTGTGACTTGTACTTGGAAATAATGAATAGGAAAATTCACTCAATCTGGTTACATGTCAAATCAATGATTTACTAATTAACAAATCCAGAACGTAGCAATCAAATTCCATGTTGGTAAAGCTACAATTCTTTTGTTTTCTTTAACAGAAAGTGTAGAATTTATTCTTACTCCAAGTTTTCTTGTGACAGATAAACATGAATCTGGTTCTGTGGTTCTTTTCATTGATAATCACCCAAACATATTTACATGGAAATAACACTAAAATTGGTGGCATTATTGGCCAAAGTGATGTAAAGTAGATCTGAAAAGAATACGAGAAAAATAAAGAATTAAGAATTAAATATGTGTGTGTGTGTGTGTGTGTATGTGTATCTCCTAAAAATATTATGCAATAAGTGAATGAGAACAGTAGCCAGAAGCAAGAGCACAGCAGGGATAATATCACTTAAATCCCTCACTAATTCTCACAGAACCAAACTCTCCATGGAAACTGAGATATGAAACACATAGGCCTTAGGCCTATGAAAAAAAAATGTAAAGTTAAAACGGTCACACCAGGTATTCAGAAAGCTTAATCTCAGGAATTTGAATCAGATCTGGACCAAGCAAACCTAATAGACATCTACAGAACTCTCCACCAAAAATCCACAGAATATACATTCTTCTCAGCACCACATCACACCTACTCTAAAATTGACCACATAATTGGAAGTAAATCACTCTTCAGCAAATGCAAAAGAATAGAAATCATAACAAACAATCTCTCATACCACAGTGCAATCAAATTAGAACTCAGGATTAGGAAACTAACTCAGAACCACACAACTTCATGGAAACTGAACAACTGGCTCTTGAATGTAGACTGAATAAACAATGAAATGAAGGTAGAAATAAAGATATTGTTCAAAACCAGTGAGAATAAAGACACAACGTACCAGAATCTCTGGGACACATTTAAAGCAGCGTCTAGAGGAAAATTTATAGCAATAAATGCCCGTATGAGAAGCAAGGAAAGATCTAAAATCGACACCCTATAATCAAAATTGAAAGAGCTAGAGGAGCAAGATAAAAAAAAAAACTCAAAAGCTAGCAGAAGACAAGAAATAACTAAGATCAAAGCAGAACTGAAGGAGATAGAGACACAAAAAACCCTTCAAAAAATCTATAAATCCTGAAACCAGTTTTTTTGAAAAGATGAACAAAATAGACGACTAGCCAGATTAATAAAAAAGAAAAGACAGAAGAATCAAATAGATGCCATAAAAAATGATAAAGGGGATATCACCATTGATCCCACAGAAATACAAACTCCATCAGAGATTACTACAAACAACTCCATGCACACAAACCAGTAAACTTAGAAGAAATGGATAAATTCCTGGACACTTGCACCCTCCCAAGCCTAAACCAGAAAGAGGTCTAAACTCTGAATAGACCAATAACAAGGGCTGAAGTTGAGGCAGCAATTAATAGTCTACAATCCAAAAAAAGCCCAGTTCCAGATGGATTCACAGCTGGATTCTACCAGACATACAAAGAGGAGCTGGTACCATTCCTTCTGAAATTATTCCAAACAATCCAAAAACAGGGAATCCTTCCCAAATTATTTTGTGAGACCAACATCATCCTGATACGAAAACCTGGCAGAGACTCAACAAGAAAAGAAAACTTACTTATCTTACTTATTGGGAAGGCAACTGAGGCATAAAGAGATCATATAACTGGCTCTAGGTTATTCATCTTGTAAATATTAAAATTAAAATGTGCTGGAGCCAGGCTTCCAATCCAGGTTTGTCTGTTGAGATTTTTGTTCTAAACCACTATGAATTCAGGAAGTATTTAATATTTGCATTTTATTTCCATCAAAATGTTAGTAATTTGTTGTGTCTTTACACTTAATAATATTTGTCAGCATCTTATTTAAGTTGATAATCACAAGAAGAATGTCTCTTTCAGTGACAGGGAGATTACTATTTCCGTAACAGGGAAATAATTTTAATAGCAAAAAAGCCCTTAAGAAGGGTTTCCTCAAGGAGGCTGATCAATTGTAATGTTAAATTAGGGATGATCTGGTAAGGCTTCTTAGAGCCATGACAAATAGATCATTTATGCCTTGCAAGAATATCAACTGTAGTTAGGAATATTAGTGTTTCCTGGTCAAGGCAAGTAAACTAAATTCTGGTCTCTGGGTAAAATAGCATATTTGAAAAACTGTTTATTTTCTCTGGTTTCATCTTCTTTATATTCTTTTAATGATTCTATTTGTACTTGCATGTAATTTGTTCTTAGAAATAAATGGTGAAAATTATGGTAAGGAAATAACTATCCACTCTGTATCAGGCAATGCTGTAAAGTGTAAGAAATTAGTGATCATTCTTATTGTTCACAGCAGAGTCCTACATGGAGGACTGTCGGAGCTAAGAGATCCTTAAGCTCTACATTACAAGAATTCAGGGTAGCAAAAAAATATTCTCTCTTTCCAAAAAATCAACTCCCTAAATGTCTATTCTGAGCATGAAACTCTGCAATCCCAGGCGCATACAGAGCGATTCCCTCTCCTTTTCTTCTCTCCTCTCCTCTCCTCTTTCTTCTCTTCTTTTTCTTCTCTTTTCTTGCCAAATCAAAGAATAAACTTGAGCAAAACGGTTCAGTTTTCTGACAGGACAATGAATAGGTGCCCCTTCAATCAGAAACATTTAAAATTCATCAATATTTTAAAAGAGGAGCTGAGTGCCCTGAAAAGGAAATACCACAGCTGTTTCTCAGTTCATATAGTCTCTCTATTATAGAAAATGTTCTGTGGTTCACAGGCCTGTGACCTCACAGAGCAGTTTTCTTGGACATTTTGGGAATAGATAAAGACCTTTTGGCTGTCACAGTGACTGCAGTGCATTGCTAGAATTAGTGAAAAGGAGATATGAATGGGTGACATTTTGTGATATAAGGGAATTACTCTTTGTCCCACTGTCTTAAGGAACTGTCCCTAGTCTTATTGGCTTTTTGGTTTTTGCACATACTTAAGGAATATAATATGTTGTTTTGACATACTTGTCTTGACATACATATACATTACTACATGATTACCGAAATCAGTCCAATTAGCACAGCATCATCTCATGTAGTTGCTTAGCTTTGCTTTCTTTTTTGTGGTAACAATACTTATAATCTAATCTCCTGGCAAATTATTACCAGTTTCAATACAATATTATTATCCCACATAACTGCAACTTTGAACATTTTGACATTTTCCTCCACCCCTCCAACCCACCTCTGGTAACTACCATTCTACTCTGTTTTTACGTATTTGATTGTTTTATTTTTTTGAGAGGAGGGTTTGACTCCACATATAAATTGATGTAGCAGTACTTTACTTTCTATGTCTGACTTATTTCACTTAGCATAATGTCCTTTAGGTTGACCTATATTGTTATAAGTGGCAGGATTTCCTTATTTTTTAAGGCTGTATTCATATTTCACTGTATGCTTTCTTTTATCCTTTCAATTGTCAACAGACACTAAGGTTGTTTCCATATGTTAATTATTGTGAATATTGTTGCAATGAACATGCAAGTGCAAAATATCCCTATGAGATGGTTTTATTTCCTTTGGGTATATACCCCAGAAGATTATTAGATGATATGCTAGTTATATTTTAAATTTCTTTAGTAACCGCTATATTATTTTTCACAGTGGCTGCACCAGTCTACATTTCCACCAACAGTGTACAAGTTCCCCTCTTCTCTGCACCCTGGACAACACTTGTTATTTCTTGCTGTTTTAATAAAAGCCATACTAACCATATGTAAGATGATATCTCATTGTGGTTTTTAATTTAGATTTCTCTGATGATTAATGACATTGAACAACTTTTTGTGTATTTACTGGTCATTTTTATTCTTCACTGAAAAAACACTTATTGAGGTCCTTTGCCCATTTTTAATCAGGCTATTTGATTTTACTTTATTAGCCATTGAATTGTAGGAGTTCCTTATATATTTTGAATATTAACCCTTTATTAGATACATGGTTTACAAATATCTCCTTTCCACCTTTTATTGATTGTTTATTTTGCTGTGCAAAAGTTTTTTAGTTTTATATAGTCCCATTTGTTTATTTTTGCTTTTGTTACCTGTGCTTTTGGTGTCTTATTAAAAAAGAGATCCCCACCAAGACGTAGATAAAAAAAGCATTTCTGCTGTTTTCATCTAGGAGTTTTATGATTTCAGGTCTTAGGTCTTCAATTCATTTTGAATTTATTTTTGTATGTGGTGTAACGTAGGAGTCCATTTTCATTATTTTGCATGTAGATATCCGGTTTTCCCAGAACAATTTATCAAGACTCTATCCTTTCCCTAGTGTCTTATTAACTCCCTTGTCAAAAATTAGTTAACTACATATGCCCAATAAATGTAAATGTCTTACTGGACCATTAGGGGTCAAAAATGTATTTATAATTTTCTAAACGTATTTTGCATGGTTTTGAAAGGCACTACATTCTACATTTATCTAATGAGAAATTTAGGGAAGATTTAACACTATTTTAATTGGAACATTATTAAAAGTTGTTTATCAAAAGTTGTTTAGCATTTTAGAAGCATAACATCACCAATGGTGATGCCTAAGTCATCATTTAAACGTATCTATCAATGTGAATTTGTAGCTGTTCTATTCATGATAATATATACAAGATAATCATGTACACACTTATGTATGTGTATGTGTGTTTAATTTGATCTCATTTCAAAATGTCATATAAAAAAGTATTGACAGTATGCATTTGAATGTTAATTGAATTTTAAGTTTTGTTCCTTACTCCATAGTTACACATTACTTACTCTGCCAATAATTTTTTCCTAATTAAGCCACAAAATGTTCAAGATTAATTGTACATTTTTCAAAGAAACATGCCATTGTATTTGGCAAAATTGTACTTCCAGGATTTAAAGTAATGCCTGAAAGTTATAATACTTTTCCTGGAATGCTTATAAATATTCCAATCAGAATAACAAAATATTTATTTCAGAAAGAATAGTAAAATGATAACAAAATAATAAAAACTACAAAATATTAGAGAAAAAATAATCTTCTCAGCTTCTACAAGTCATTAGTATAAGGAAGGAAAAAAATTTAAATCAAATTACTTTCGTCTATTGACTTTAGCGGTAAGACTGATTGAAGAGGAATCAATGAGATACTGTAAGTTACAAAAATCCAGCTATGTAATGAATAGCAGATAAGCATCTTTGCTTTAGAAATGAATAAAAGCATTTTGCATAGAAATAAAATTTTATGGCTTGGTGATGTCTGATTTACCTCTAATTAAAAGTCATGGAGGAAATCTGGTTTCCAGAATTACTAATGGGTCAGTCATGAAAATGAGCTCCTTAGATCTCCTGCAGCTGGGAGCATTGTTCACTGGTGGCATCAGTTGTATCTATCTATTATCTGACCTGTCATTGTGTTCATCCTAAGGCCAAGCTTCCTGCAGGCTGTCCTAATCAGCAACTGAATACGGTGGAGTTATAAGTTTGAGTCCGTTCAAATAGCCCACAATCCTCCTGGGTGACTTTAGCTTAAGGATCTTCTATTGGTCTATTCAAAGCTTTCTTAAACTTACTAGTAGTCCAAGGTTCTTCTCATTCCTTTTCCTCTCTTTTCACAAGTGTGAGATTTGCATGTCATTTTGAAGACACTCCCTGTCTTCTGTTTCCTCTCCTTTATTCTTCATAGGCATTTCCTCAGTGAAGTTTTTGAATTTTTTTATCCAGTCTTGCTGACTTCTGCCTTGGTGTTTGTTGAAGGGTCTGTACTGACAATCTAACAGTAAGTATAAAGGAAATGACAATTTTAATTTTAAATAATTTTTAACTTTTATAGACAGAGTCTCTCCCTATCATGTAGGCTGGAGTACAGTTGTGCAATTATAGTTCACTGCAGCCTCAAACTCTTAGGCTCAAGTGATCCTCCCAAGTGTCTGGGACTACAGGCATGTCCCATTGCACTCACCTAAGGAAATGACAATTTCTATAACCTTTATAAATTAGTTCATATTAAAAATGTTTCCTTTCTCGTATCATTGTGTACACAATAGATGTGGCACTAGCTATGATCAGTCAGTAACATGGGTATGAAGCCACATTTAAAAAATTATTTTCAATACATTCCTCAAATATTTTAGCATTTATTACAGTATTTGTCAATCAGACTTAACCACTTAGAATTGTACTCAAAGACTCCACAAACCAAAAACTTGTTATCAGTAACATCCATGATTCATGTAATTAATACAGCCCACTGAATAATAAATTTCATAAACAGTGAAAAGATAATAAAGAAGAAATGAACAACTGGTTCTAAAATGATTCTAAAACAATTTTGTTCACTAATTGATTTTATTGTAGAATTGCTTTAATCAAATACAAGTTGAATATCAAAATTAAAATGTTATGAGATTATGTGACATATCTTCAGATATGTATTTGAAAAGATAAATGAGGCCCTTCCTATGTG
Source organism: Alouatta palliata (assembly GCA_004027835.1). NCBI lineage: Eukaryota > Metazoa > Chordata > Mammalia > Primates > Atelidae > Alouatta > Alouatta palliata. The sequence continues at coordinate 393 of PVKV010039240.1, read as the reverse complement.
ATAAAGAAAGTAAAGGCAGTATTTTTTTTTTCACTGTTTCATTGTACTTTTATTTTTTATTTATTTATTTATTTATTTTATATATACTTTTTATTGCATTTTAGGTTTGGCGGTACATGTGAAGAACATGCAAGATTGTTACATAGGAACACACATGGCAGTGTGATTTGCTGCCTTCCTCCCCATCACCTATATCTGGTATTTCTCCCCATGCTATCCCTCCCCAACTCCCCACCCCCTGCTGTCTCTCCCCCTTTTCCCCCCAACAGACCCCAGTGTGAGATGCTCCCCTCCCTGTGTCCATGTGTTCTCATTGTTCAACACCCGTCTATGAGTGAGAATATGCGGTGTTTGGTTTTCTGTTCCTGTGTCAGTTTGCTGAGAATGATGGCT
>PVKV010039239.1:0-13221 GCA_004027835.1 Alouatta palliata | reverse complement strand
TTTGTTTTGTTTAGTTTTTTTTTTTTTTTTTGGAGACAGGGTCTCGCTCTCTCCCCTACGCTGGAGTACAGTGCAGTCTGTGTTCAGGTCTCTGAAGCCTCCATCTCCTGGGCTCAAGTGATCCTCCTGCCTAGCCTCCCAAAGTGCTGGGATTACAGATGTGAGCCACCACACCTGGCCTGCTGGGCCAAGGCATGGTTTTTATTTTATTTTTTTGAGACAGAATTGCACTCTGTCACCCAGGCTGGAATGCAGTGGTGTGATCTTGGCTTACTGCGACCTTCACCTCCCGGGCTTCAGCGATTCTCCTGCCTCAGCCTCCAGGGTAGCTGGGACCATAGGCACGTGCCACCACGCCCAACTAATTTTTGTATTTTTAGTAGATAACAGGGTTTCACCATGTTAGCCAGGCTGGTCTCGAACTCCTGACTTCAGGTGATTCACCTGCCTTGGCCTCCCAAAGTGCTGGGATAATAGGTGTGAGCCACTGTGTCTGCCTGCCATGGTTTTTTAAAGCACGTTTTAGTGCTTAACATAATTTGTACCTCCTCAGTAATAAGAATTTTACTTCTCTGGGATGTATTTTCTTCACTTGAATTACAGTGACCTTAAATTTGCTGAGCAAAAGATCCAAATTGATTATGCTTTAATCCAACTTTTTGCTATACAAGAAACTGGTGACAATGCCTCTGGGGAGATAAATTTGGGGAGTAACTTTTCATTACACTTTGTACCCTTTAAATTGGAGCCAAAAAGGACATATGACCTTTTTTTTTTTAAACAGGTCTTCTCTTGCTCGGTCACCCGGGCTGGAGTGTAACAGCGCAATGTTAGCTCACTGCAGCCTCAGACTCCTAAGCTCAGCTGATCCTCCCACCTGAGCCTCCCAAGTGGCTGGGACTACAGGTGCACACCACCACAACTGGCTAATCTTTTTTGTATTTGTTAGTAGAAATGGGGGTCTCACTATGTTGCCCAGGCTGGTCTCAAACTCCTGGGCTTAAACAATCCTCTCACCTCCACATCCCAAAGTGCTGAGATTACAGGCGTAAGCCCCCAAGCCCAGTCCTATTTTTATCATAAATCAATTATACTGAAAATATAGTTTGTCTTCTTTAATTACTGAATCTTTTAAGCAGGGAATATAGAACTCTTTCTTAAAGAGATAAAATGTTATTTTTTAAAAAGCCATTGACAGCTTGCCCTCTTACATCCTTTCTACCATGTTCTTTTTTTCTTTTTTGAGACAGAATCTCACTCCGTCACCAGGCTCCAGGCTGGAGTGCAGTGGCGCGACCTCGGCTCACTGCAACCTCCGCCCCCGGGTTCAAGCAATTCTCCTGCCTCAGCCTCCTGAGTAGCTGGGACTACAGGCGCATGCCACCACGCCCAGCTAAGATTTTTTTTTTTTTTTTGTATTTTTAGTAGAGACAGGGTTTCACCATGTTGACCAGGATGGTCTCGATCTCTTGACCTCGTGATCCGCCCGCCTTGGCCTCCCAAAGTGCTGGGATTACAGGTGTGAGCCACCACGCCCGGCCTCTACCACGTTCTATCACAGCCCAGGTGGAGGTTCTCCTCCCCTCAGCAACACCGCTCCAATGAGTCAGGCCTGTCACTGAGGGTCAGGACCACTGGGCCATGTCCTTCTGAAGCAGCCTTGGAAAGAGCAGGCTTAAATGTCCTCATGCCATCCCCACTAGGAAATCAGGGCTTATGAGACTAATGGGCTTACAGGAAACATTGAGAATCATAAAGAATTCCTAAATCTGTATCAAGTCAGGAGGTGAACAGGGATGAATGCTGACGATACTGAACTTTCTAAGAGCTAACTTGCAACTTCTCTGTAAAGCCACCAGAGTCATCCACAGGAGATCCCGGCTCAGCATTCAGCAGACAGGTAAGAAGGACAAGTCTGAGCTATGTGAAGGAAAGCTCACTGGCTGGGCATGGTGGCTCGTGCCTGTAATCCCAGCACTGTGGGAGACTGAGGTAGGCAGATCACTTAAAGCCAGAAGTTGGACACCAGCGTGGCAATATGGCGAAACCCCATCTCTACTAAAAATATAAAACTTAGGCCAGGCACAGTGGCTCATGCCTGTAATCCCAGCACTTTGGGAGGCCAAGGCGGGCAGATCACAAGGTTAGGAGTTCAAGACCAGCCTGATCAACATGGTGAAACCTCGTCTCTAAAAAAACAAAAAACAAAAAATAAACCACGTAGCCAGGCATGGTGGTATGTACCTGTAGTTCCAGCTACTTGGGAGGCTGAGGCAGGAGAATTGCTTGAACCCAGCAGGCTGAAGTTGCAGTAAGCCGAGATCACATCACTGCAACCTGGGCAACACTCCAGCGTGGGCAACAGAGCAAGACTCTGCCTCAAAAATAAAAATCAGCCAAAAAAATTAGCCAGGCATGGCAGCACACACCTGTAGTCCCAGTTACTTGGGAGGCTGAAGAGAGAAGATTGCTTCAGCCTAGGAGGCAGAGGTTGCAGTGAGCCAAGATCGTCCCTAGTAACCCCAGCCTGGGCAACAGAGAAAGACCCTGTCTCAAAAAAAAAAAACAAAAAACAAAAAAACAAACAAACAAAAAAACACAAGCTCACTGAATAAGAGAGAAATGGGAAGCAGGGAGAATCTAAACACTAACCTAGCAAGTGGCAGTTCTCAAAACAGACAAATCATTTGAACGGACTAGTGTAAGGGTTTCCTCATTTCTTCTTAAATTTTGAAAGTTTTTTTTTTTTTTGAGACGGAGTCTTGCTCTGTCGCCCCGTCTGGAGCGCCGTGGTGCAATCTTGACTCACTGCAACCTCCCGGGTTCAAGTGATTCTCCTGCCTCAGCCTCCCGAGGAGCTGGGACTACAGGTCCGTGCAACCATGCCCGGCTAATTTTTGTATTTTCAGTGGGGTTTCACCATGTTGGCCAGAATGGTCTTGAACTCCTCACTCAAGTGATCCGCTCGCCTCTGCCCAGCAAAGCGCGGAATTACCGGAGAGCGTCACCGCGCCCGGCCAGCAACTCCCCTTTAAATACATCCTCTCTTCTCCCCGCTGGTAGGCTTTGATATGCCCACCGGGTTTCTCCATTGGCCACTTCGTGTGGCTTTTCGCCCCTTCCAAGATTCCCAACCAATCACCTCTTTCCTGTCTCCTGTTGAGCTTTGAGGAATGTACCATATGGACCCTGCGGGGGGACGGAGAGGACGAAGGGCGTGGCGACAGCTTACTTCTTTGCCTTTTGCACATATTCCATAAGATTCTGGCAAGACAGCATCCAGGTAGCAACAGGGTCCCTGAGGACGGAAGCCGCGTGCCAGTTCCAGGGCGCACGGAGCTCTCTCGCCCCCGAGGCTGGGGTCCTGTGGTCCGGCCCGAGGGCTGCAGCCCCCGCCCTTCCATGTGCCCGCCCATTCCCCCGGCGGCTACGTCACTGCTCCCGCTGCCGCTGACCGTGCCAGACGCCGGGGTTGTGGGACTGCGCGGCCCGGGCCGGCCACTGGGACGCCAGCGCCGAGGACACCGCAGCATGAGGCAGAGGTAAGGATCGGGCTTCGGGGCTCCGACCCGCGCCAGCCGCTCCGGGCTGGCCGCATCTCGCTTGCGCTGGAGCTCGAGCTCGGGGTCTCGGGCCCCGGACTGGCCCCTGCGGGCGGCTCTGGAGCGGGTGCCCCAGGAACAGACGCGCGCCGAGCGTCCCGCCCGGGCAGCGCCGAGGCCGGCACCCGCCTCAGCGCGGGGGCCTCCTTCCGGCGGCGCGTCCAGCCCTGCGCCCGGCGGGCGGGCCGCGAGGGAGCCCCCGCCCCGCGTTCCCGTGTGGTCACCTCCTGGCGGAGGATGCGCGGCCAGGTGCGCCGGCGGTCCCGAGTTCCGCGGCGGCGGGCGCGGGGAAGCGCGGGGAGGCTGCCCGCTTCGGGCGGGGGGCGGAGGGAGGGAGCTTAGCCCGGCGCTGGGGGCGGCTTTTTGGGGCGGGGGAGGTCTCTGTCTTTGCCCAGGTCCGCAGGCTCGGAGTCGGGGCTCCACCGGGTCCTCCCTCAGGCGGCCCGGTTCCAGGGGCCACCCCGTCCGGCTGCCCGGGCCTGACGCTGGCGTGCGCCGAGGGTGGCCTCCTGCGACCCTGGCAGGTAGGTGGCCGAGAGGATCCCGGCGCGCCTTTCCATTTCTGGGGGCGGTGGGCGCGGCCGGGCGATGGCAGCCTCCTGTGCCTGTGGTCCCAGCGACGCCCCTTTCCCTAGCTGCGTTCCGAGGGGACTGCACTCTTGGAGGTCTCCGAGGCAAGTTGGAAATTCAGCAATGAGCCTGATCTTTCAGCAATTAGTTGAAATAATCATTTGAAGTTATCTTGCTTCAGATTTATTTTGTGATGTACATTAATTGTTGTACAAGCCACTTTAGTACAGGTGTCTCATTTATGTAGTTGGAAGTTGGCTGTGGAATTTCTTTTGTTTTTTATGTATTTCCATTCAGTCTTTTATATAGTCACATGTGTCACAGGGGAAAATTGTCCACTGGAACCTAACACAGTACAATCTTTTAACATGCATATCTTAAATGAAAATATTATAAAACAAGATATTAATCCTAATGTGTTAACATAAATATGTTGTACTTATGGAAAAGAGTAGAAAATATGATAGGCTCACAAACTGCTATTTTTAAAATCTGCATTAAATGCTGATTTCTCCCCATAGAAATTCTAAGGAAATTTCAGTTCCTCCTAGTATAGTTTTCCCCAAAATTTAATATTACTTACTATTTCTCTGCCCAGTAATGTTGATGCAGTTTGCATAAATAGCTTTGGAAGTAAGGAGGCAGGAGAGAAAGCCAAATATTGAAATCTTTGGCCTTGATTTAGTGACAGTTTATTCAGTTATCTAATGGGGACCACAGGTGTTAGTAAAAAGATGATGTACAAGGCCTAAATTCAGTGTACATTGTTCTTTGAAATGAGTTAGTCTTTTGTGTTAAATAATTTTATTCTAAGTAGGAGATGCCTGTATTTAACATAATCATGCTTTCTACATTATCAAATATGTATTTTTGTTGGAATACTGGTAGAAATAACCTTCCCCTTCTCTAGTGTGAAGTGGAAAAAACCCAGTTTTTAGTGTATATAAATTAGGAAATTGTTACATAGTTACGTTTTAAAAAATACTAAGATGACTTAATATATTACCTTGAAGTGATTGTATTACTGTTTCTTAAACTTATGAATGGCTATAAATGTAGCAACATACCCATTAGAAACCAGACCAAAATTGAATATATAATCATGACTGTGACCTTGAACTTATAGTCATTTGGAATAAAACAGAATGTGTCTTAAAATGATAAAAGAATGCCCTGCAATTTTATAACTGTACATCTTATTATGGATGGTCTTCTCAAATTGGCCCCAAATCCTCATCTTCAAGGTTGGTGAAATACAAGTTTAAAATAAAAGTTAACTGGTATTTCCTTAAGTATTTGCAGAACTATTGCTCTAGAGGCGTCCCATAATTTTCAGTTCTCATTTTGAATTAAAATAGATTTACACTACATAGATGTAGAAAATTAAGTTTGGCTAAGTTTTCTAAAAAAATATTCTAGGAGGAGGTGGTGGCATTGTTGTTCTGAACTTATTATACATGGGAAAACTAATCTTGAAATGTAATTTTTTGTCTTATTCATGAATAATCTATCAAAGACATGAATTATTCTCCGACTTGTGCTCATTCCTTCTCAAATTATTGAGGCTTGTACTTGTATATGTCAAATAGGGGTAATTTACACAATAATTTTTCAGTAACTAACAGACTCATATTTATGTAGTATATTTTAAAACATTTTTTCCCCTCATATTTCCTTCTCTTTTTTCTTCCTGTTTATTTTTAAGATATCAAGAGAAAATGGGCTTCAGCTTTTAAATAAATGTAGACTTGCATTTTTACTGTGCTTATTTAAAATAATGGATATAATTTATATTAAATTCCAAATTATTTCATTAAAGGATAATCATAGTCTCTGATAAAAGATGCTCACACTTCTGTGTACTCACAGTTGTTGTATATTTTTCAGTTTCAATTTTGAACATAAACTCAACATATTACTTTTCCATTTTACTTCCACTACCTCCCCGCCAGACAAAAATATAGATTTCTCTAAAAATACATACAAAGAAAATGTTTTTCCTTAAAACATGATCATATTGACATGAAAGTAGTTTGAGCAAGGGTATGAAATAAAATAAAATAAATGGCTCTCGACCTGCATCAATTTTTATACTGTAGTTAGAAATATATAGAGAACAACCTATGGGTTATGCTGAGATAGACTAAGTAAGTAATCATTTATTTGCAAATTGATAATTTTTTTCTCATCCATCCAGAAAGTACAGTGCAGCAACAATATTTAAGTGCAAAGGAACCTGTCCTGTAGTATATACTAAAAAGTGATTGCCACCTTGCCAGTCGTTCCATTTAAACATGCATGATCTCCAGTACTTTGTGCAATGTATAGTATATTAAATACATTTATGTGTAATTTTTGTGTGTATTTTTATATGGTATAATGTATTTATGTGGTTGTGATTCACAAAAAGTGCTACTTACTGTATTCTGTAGAGTGTGTTGTGGATGTTCTTACCTGTGTTTCAGCATTATGGTGTAGATTTAATAGTTGAATATTTGTCTTCAGTCTCCGCTCAGGTATTAACGTGTAGCAATTTTTGGTGCTTTCTTTTTAATCTGTCATAAGCTGGTGTTCTGAGTGTTCAAAAATAAATTTGGTTGAATAAGCACATGTGGTACAAAGATTGTTTACCAACTGACATACTTTCCACAATACCATCTTGGTAAAAACTCTTTAAAAAGGATTTATTTACATGCCTAGCATTTTAGAAATTAGAATGCCTAAGCCTTGGACATGACACATCACAGGTAAACATTGAAAGCAAGACAAGTAAATTACTGTGTTTTCCCACTTTGTGTTTTGTAGTTTTCCACATGCATTTGTATGGACATTTCATGGGTTCACATTCTGTTTTAAGGAACTGTAGATATTTTTCTCCCAGAGACCATGCTTTTTTACTTTTCTTATGCTAACTTGATGTATTCCTGATCTGAGAAAATATTTTAAATGGTTCATTTTCAAGGCATGATAAATCTGAGTACTGGCAGCCAGCTTGCAGATGTAACAAACTGCATGGCTTATGCACCTAGAAGGTCACAATAAGTGAAGAGAATGTAGAGGAGGGGTCAGCCCATAAAAGGAAATAAAGTTTTGTTACTAGGAAATCAAAATTTAAGTGGGGAAGGGGTTGGGGTATAACCTTATAAGGAGGCTAATGAAACTTGGGTGACATCCGGGAAGATTGTAACCCCATAGTACTCCACCAGTGAGGAACTGGGGGAAGGACTTGTGTGCTAGGAAATAAATTACCTCTTGTGACTGCCCTGGGTGTGGCTGCCCACCAGGCACCCAGTCTTGCAAGACCGTTATTAAAAGTCTCACTTTGGCTGTTCTTTATGCCTCTAAGTCCATTCTTTGGGTCAGGACTGGTAAGCATGTCCCCCACAGCCTGGGGTCTTGTCCAGGATCTCTGTGCCTGCGTGGAGGGGGCCTCCAGCCAAAAAGGGATACATATCTCACCCGATTCAGATGACCCACTCTGTCGGGGCATCCTGGCTACCTGCAGAAGCCATAGACAAATCCGAAACTGTTATCCAGGAGGCAGCAGAGGTGACCCAGGGAGAAAAGACGGTACCACAGCAACCAGGCCATCTCATGCACTAGCCAAGGTAGGAAAATTACACTGTGAGTACTGCCTTGGTGGTTGGGCATTTTTGGAGGTCCTGGAGTGTGCAAGAAACCTCTAGTAAGGAGGATTGATTATACAGGGGTGTACAAGAAACCTCCAGTCAGTGAGGTTAAGTACACAGGAGAAAACTCAGACACAGAGACTGCCTGAAAATGGGAGACAGGAATTCAAGTCTAGGGAACAAAGGAAAGAGGGAGTCAAAGAGACTCCCTCTGACATTCCCCCCGATAGTCCTTTGGGGAGAATGTTGCAGGTTTGGAGAGACAACCCTCAAATCAGAGACAAAGAAAAGCAAAAGATTATAATAAAGTATTGCTGTTTTATCTAGCCCAAAGATCTCATTTGTAAGTCTTCGGTCTTTTGGCCTAAGTTTGGCTCAGATGAGGATTGGGTGTGCCAAGCTTTAATTCTCTATGTAAATGATAAAACCCATCCCCACAAGAAGAAATAGGTTGCACCTTCTGCTAGATTAAGAAATTTGCCCCCATGTTGCCCCTCAAAGAAGAAAGAGCCTAGTAAAAAGCCCTTGTCGAGGAGAAAGCCCTCGGACCCACTCTCATGCTTTCCCCTTCATATGCCTCACAAAATAGGGGACAGGAAGATCAAGGGGTAGCAGGAGGGTGAGAGGAAGAAAGACCTGGAGACCATGGGGGAGCCCAACCAACTGCTCTTTTTAATCCTCCGAATTTAAGAAAATAATTAAAACAGTTTAAGAAGGATATTGAGAAGTTACCTATCCCTTCCACAGAAGGCATCTAGCATGTTCCGGCTTAGGGAAATTCCCATGGGACCGGGAAAAATTGGCTTTGTAAATGCTCCTCTTAAAGGTACTGAAGTTAAGAATTTCAAGAAGCAAATGAAACCACTCCTACAAGATCTCCTCCATTTAGCAGACCAGTTTCTGGAACCCAGGTTTTACATCTGGGCTGAAATGTCTATCATGAATATCCTGTTCACAGGAGAAGTGGGGAATGATTAGGAGCACTGTTCTTTGTGCCTCTAGGTTTATTCTTTGGGTTTGGACAAGTGAACATGTTTCTTACACTGAGTGCCCAGTTTCTCATCTTAGTAGGAATGAGAATGATTTAGACATTGTTTGTAAACAGATTTTCAGGTCACTGTAGAAATTTGATCTTTAGGGGAAGGACCTGGAATTCTTTTAACAAGTGCCCCAAAAGTAATTCTCAATCAAGTTTGGTGAACATTGCCTTAGTCAATAAAATTAACTTGCTAGGGCTCCTAGAAACAACTAGAAATGCTGCTCTGAGAATTACAAAGTGCCAAAAGAAACACTGAATAATTTGAGAGTTTTAGTACAGATTCTCATTTTTATTATAGAACACATGGGAGGAATAAAATGGGGTATCATATATTTTGAGGGACAAGTACCTTCTAAACTTTTAACCAGCATCACTAAATATATGAACATTTATGAATCATCTACCTGTACTTACGTTGTGTATGGTTTTTGCTGTTGTTGATGGAGTCTGTTTTGCCCAGGTTGGAATAAAGTGACGGGATCTCCATTCAGTTCAACTTTTGCGCCTCAGGTTCAAGTGATTCTCCTGCCTCAGCCTCCCAAGTAGCTGGGATTACAGGTGCCCGCCACTATGCCTGGCTATTATTTTGTATTTTTAGTAGAGACAGTGTTTAACCATGTTGGCCAGGCTGTTCTTGAGCTCCTGACCTCAAGTGATCTACCGCCTTGGCCTCCCAAAGCATTGTGTATGTTATTAAATATACCCAAAAAAGTACATTTTTAAGGATGAGAAATACTTAACTAGAAACTTTAATATTTTATTTGGATACCTAGGGGATTACCTTGAATGAGGCCATATCAATTTGAAATCCACTGAATATACAGCATGAGAACCTCATGGGTCTTCCTCACTAGTTTTTCTCTTTTTTCACTTCCTTCTGGAAAAGAGATGAAGATGAACAAAGTCTGAAAAGAAATGTGTGCGTGTGTGTATGTATATATGTATATATGTGTATGTATATATGTATACATGTGTATATGTGTGTATGTATATGTACACATACATATATATGTGTGTATGTATATATGTACACATACATATATACATAATTATATACACACAACATACATATGTTAACATATGGGTTAATTGCTGCGTAACGAAAGACTGCAATTTTAACTGCTTAAAACAACACCCATTTATTTGCTCACAATTCCATGGGTCACAATTCCAGGCATAGCCCTAGTGGGTTCTCTGCTCAGAGTCTCACACCTCTGAAATCAATGAATTTGACCAGGCTGCTGTCCCATGTGAAGCTCATTCCGTTTGTTGTCAGAATTCACCTTCTTGTGGTCCTAGGGCTGAGGTCCATGTTTTCTGGCTGTCAACCAGGGACTCGAGCTCCAGTGCCGTGTCCTACCACATAGCCTTTTGACAACATGGCGGTTGACTCCTTCAAAAGCAGCAAGACAGTTTCCCATTTTGATTCCCTTTAACTTCTTCTGTTACTAACCTTTAGGCCTAGATTTAGAGGGCTCAAGTGAATACCTTAGTTCCACTGACATAATTTCCCTTTGAATTAACTCAAAGTCAACCTTAATTATATCTGCAAAATCTTTTTTTGTCATGTAAAGTTAACAATCATATTCACAGAATTTCATCCACAGTCAAGAAGAGGGGAGAAAGGTATATACACCAGGGGTGAAAACCCTGGGGGCCATTTTAGAAGTCTGCCTACTACACATAACATGGAACTAAGTCTTTTTTCATAATTGCTCTACTTAATATTCCATAGTTTTAACTCAAGGAGCTGATGAATTAAACATAAAATGTTTCAGTGAAAGAAAAGTCCCCAACTGAATTTTAAACAGCTCCTAAAAAGAGAAGTCTCCCACCTTTAGGTTGTTAAGTTGCTGTGTGTGTGTGTGTGTGTGTGTGTGTGTGTGTGTGTGTGTGTAAGAGAAACAGAGAGACAGAGACGGAGACATAGATTCTGATTCATTTAAAAATGGATTTGCTCTGCTTGTTTTGAGCAGTCAGAATTTCGATATAGCCTGAAATTAAGGAAGAGTAGACCAGCTTGCCTTATCAAGTGAGCTGAAGCATTTTGCTGTGTTTAATAGATGTAATTTCATATTGGGTATGAGTCAAAAGTAATGACTAACTCAAAGAAAATTATATAAGGTCAAATTGAGCTTTAAAAAAATGCTTCTAGTAATTTCTTTTGACTATGTTTGGAGAAAGAATTAAGTTAGACGGACTTTGTACTTGTGCCTAAATCACAGTATGTTGTGTAAATGAAAGCTTCTGGTTTTGCAGAGCTACATGCTGATTTGAGTATTCATATTTGTAAATCATCCTTCGGTATGGAATAGTTCTCTGAGGTATGTTCATATTAACACATACTCAACCAAAAAAAAAGACAATCACCATGCTTCTTACATTTAATATTTTGCATGTCTCTGATTAAGAAAGAACTTTAGAAGGTTTGGAGAAAAAAACAGAATGATCTAGAGATTAGAGTATATTTGACTGAAGTATTAGAGACCTCTTCACTTTGTAACTACATAAGTTCCATGAGAAGGTGCTTGAAGAAGAAACTTTATGATTCAGTCTCTCTTCATTCCCTAGCTTGCAGGAAATACAGCATTGTACGTGGTGGGCAGTATGGAGACTGCTGCCTGAAGAAGTTGGTGTACAGGATTGGGGTGGAGGGGAGAAGAGGGAATTTATTTTCTGTAAAAGATTTTAACCTACTGGAGAAAAAAAGAATTTATGTTAAGAAAGAAGTAGATTACCCTTTTTAGAAAAAGTTTGTCATATAGTTACCTTTTAGTTAAGAATGTGTAACATTTACTGTATTTTAAATTCTTCGTTCTAACTAGTTTTATCTCCCAATGTGTTAGGGGTTTTTTGTTCTGAATTGTTCTTTTTTTTTTTAGACAGAATCTCACTCTGTCAACCAGGCTGGGGTGCAGTGGCATGATCATGGCTTACTGCAGCCTTTGCCTCCTGGGCTCAAGTGATCCTCCTGCATCAGCCTCCCGAATAGCTGGACTTTTAAAATTTTTTGTAGAGAAAGGAGCATTAAACAAGAACTCCTCATTCCCATCTCTCCTGAATCCCTAGAAACTATCATTCTCATTTCTATTTCTGTGGTATTAATGTAAAAACCTTTAGTTAACATTAATAAATTATAAACCTAAAGAATTCCATACTGGGAAATAAAAAAGTCTGGAAAATCATCTCCAGACTTTTTTATTGCAAACTCTTATTGTTAAAAAAGTTTAAATGTTCCCCCGTAAACATACTACTACAATACTAATATGTAAATAAAAAATTTAGAAGGTCGTGATGAAGATAATATATTTTTAAGTATTTTGCTAATTATGATAGTATCATGATCAACAGCTGATATCTCAAGACACACAATATATTTAGGGCAATAGTGGATGCCATTGATTTTTTCAAATAATCTTGGTAATTTTTAATGGTTAGGGGTGACATTACCAGACCTGATTAAATTATAGTTTCCAGTTCCTAATGAAGCTGGCAAAGGAGTAGACGTGTCTGTGCTTGTTATTTTCTTTTGTTGGTTTGTGCTTACATTACTGGTATTATATTCAACCTGTGGTTGCTTGGGAGGAGTGTTTTTAAGCTGTTTATCCATTTGTGATAGTTACGTTAGTTAGAACTAAATTATATAATAAATATTTAATAATATAATACATGAATTATATACTACATCACATTAGTCTTAAAGTGAACAAGACCATGAACAAATTAGGGGTCCTGTCCTCCTGTATGCTGTGGAATTCTCACTGTTCTCTCAGGGTATCTCCCACACACTATGAGCAGCCATCTGTGATAAAGGCTGAATGTGTGACTGCATTAGTGTCAATCCATTTATAAATTGTGGGTAATTTCATTTGTTAGATTAAAAACATGAAATTGAATTATATTTTCCTCCTACATCCCGATATGTTGTCTTGCACACCACTCTCCTTTGGGGAAACTTAGTTTAGGATATGTCTTGTAACCGTAACCCTTTGAGATTGTCTCCTCCTCCAACAGCTTTACTGAGATACTATTGACAAGCAAAAAATGTACAGTTTTAAGCTCTACAACATGTTTTGATATATGTATACAATGTGAGATGATTCCCACAATCAAGCTAATTAGCATATCCATCACTTCACACAGTTACCTTGTGTGTGTGTGGGTGGGTGTGTGTGTGTGGAGAATATTTAAGACCTACTTTCTTTGCAAATTTCAAATGTATAATATAGTATTATTGACTAGTCATTCTAACATGTGAGGTGTTATCTGATTGTGGTTTTCATTTGCATTTTCCTGATTATTAGTAATGTTGATCATTTTTTCATATACCTGTTGGCCATGTGTATGTCTTTTTTTGAGAAGTATCTGTTGAAGTCCTTTA
>PVKV010039238.1:0-13223 GCA_004027835.1 Alouatta palliata | reverse complement strand
ATGGATGAACCTGGAAACCATCATTCTCAGCAAACTGACACAAGAACAGAAAATCAAACACCGCATATTCTCACTCATAGGCGGGTGTTGAACAATGCGAACACATGGACACAGGGAGGGGAGCATCTCACATGGGGGTCATTTGGGGGGAAAAGGGGAGGGACAGCGGGGAGTGGGGAGTTGGGGAGGGATAGCATGGGGAGAAATACCAGATATAGGTGATGGGGAGGAAGGCAGCAAATCACACTGCCATGTGTGTACCTCTGTAACAATCTTGCATGTTCTTCACATGTACCCCCAAACCGAAAATGCAATAAAAAGTATATATATTAAAAAAAAAAAAAAAAAAAAAAAACTTTGAGCTCTAAAAAAAGAAACAGTAAATAAATTAAAGGAGAGGATATCATTGGTGAGCCCTGAATTAGAAACCTGGAAGATTAAGTATAAAAAAAAATCTTAAAGTGTAGAAAAAAGATAATGAGATAAAAGTAATACTGGAAAATATAAAAGATTTAGACGAAAGATCCAGGAGTCCTAACATGTAAAGAACAGAAGTTCCGGGTGGAGATAAAATAAGAGCAGGAAAAGAGGCAACAATTAAATACCTGCCAGAAGAAAAGTTTCCTGAACTGAGGAAGTACCTGAATAGCCTGTGCAGTCCATGAAGACACAAGGACTGCCTGGTCACGAAATTACACACATAATAGAATGGAAGAAATACGAGGATATGCAAGAACTCAAAGGTAAGCCTGAAGATAAGAAACAGTGTATGTGAACTAAAAGAGGTTGCTGCTTCACTTCTGCCCTCCAAATCTCCCACAACAACAACCTCTCTTATGTCCCACCCTAACAAGAAATTTATAGGTAAAGAAGTTGTTTGTAATGTAGTCCATCCTAGCCAAATTCACATATTTAAAAATGACTATACCAGCTAAGGCTAAAAAAAGAGCAGAATTTTTTTTTTTTTTCGAGATGGAGTCTTTGTCACCAGGTGGAGTGCAGTGGTGCAATCTCGGCTCACCGAAACCTCCACCTCCCGGGTTCAAGCAATTCTCCTGCCTCAGCCTCCCGAGTAGCTGCGATTATAGTCACACACCACCACATCTAGCTAATTTTTTGTATTTTTAGTCAAGATGGGGTTTCACCATGTTGGCCAGGATGGTCTTGATCTCCTGACCTTGTGATCTGCCCGCCTTGGCCTCCCAAAATGCTGGGATTACAGATGTGAGCCACCGCACCCTGCCAAGAACACCACAGAAAAGATTTTTTTTAGTCCCATTTCCTCTGGATGGCTTCCAGTCAATGCCTGAGCAAGGCAGTATTACAAAGGCTTAGCTTCTGCTGCCCAGTGGGGGAATTCCCTTAGCAGGCAATTGTTGCTCCAGAGATTCCCCGTCAGGCTGGCAGAAGTATTATTAGGAATTCATCTTGATGTGACTGCTCCCCTGCCCAATCCTGCTTCTTCCCCTTTTCTTTCACAGGTATCACTTCACAATCAATCTTTGTATTTTTAACTCTGGCTTAGCATCTGCATCTCAGAAATTCCAACCAGCATAAAATAATTTTAAAGCAACCATTATAACTATACTCAAGTACTGAAAATATGCTTCAAATAAATGAAGAAGTAGAAAATTTCAACAGATAAATAAAACTACAAAAAAGAATCAAATGAACATGCTAGAATTTAAAAATTCAACATCTGGATTTTTAAAGTTCACTGGATAGCCTTAACAAGAGATGAGAGGTAACAGAGAGTCAACAAACGTGGAGGTCAGTCAGTAGAAATAACCTGGCTGTGCTCACTTCAGCGGCACATATACTAAAATTGGAACGATGCAGAGATTAGCATGCCCCTGCACAAAGATGATATGCAAATTCGCGAAGCATTATAAAATAATTTTTAATTTTTTTAAAGGAACCTCCTAGCTAAAGAACAGAAAAAAATTTTAAATGGCGAAATTTCAGTGATCTGTGGAGCAATATCAGAAGTTTTAACTTTGTATCACTGGAGTCCCTGAAGGCAACAAAAGATTGGGACAAACAAAATGTTTATGGGCTGGACGCAGCGCCTCATGCCTGTACTACCAGCACTTTATGAGGCCACGCTGGGTATATCACCTGAGGTCAGGAGTTCGAGACCAGCCTGACCAACATGGTGACATCCATCTCTACTAAAAATATAAAAATTTAGCCAAGCATGGTGGTGCATGCCTGTAATCCCAGCTACTTGGAAGGCTGAGGCAGGAGAATCTCTTGAACCCAGGAGGTAGAAGATGCAGTGAGCCAAGACCATGTGTGCCACTGCATTCTAGCTTGGGCAACAAGAGAGAAACTCCATCTCAGGAAAAAAAAAAAAAAAAAAGTTTTGCCAAGATGTAATGGTCAAATTTTTAGTGCAAATTATAAATGTATAGATTCAACAAATTCAAAAAACCTGAAGCAGGAAAAAATACAAAGAAAACCACATGTAGATACATCATACCAAACTGCTGAAAACCAAAGATAAAGAAACTATCATGGTATCAGCCAGAGAAAATTTACACAATACGTAATGGGAACAATGATTTGAATGACTTCTGACTTCGTGTCAGAAATAATAGAAAACAAAAGACAATAGAAAAACATCTTTAAGCCTAGGCAACATGGTAAAACCCCACCTCTACAGAAAAAAATACAAAACTTAGCCAGCATGGTGGTGCACACCTGTAGTCCCAGCTATCTTGGCGGCTGAGGCAGTAGGATCACTTGAGCCTGGAAAGTTGAGACTGCAGTGAGCCATGATCACACCACCGCGCTCCAGCCTGGGTGACAAAGTGAGAACTTCTATCCAAAAAGAAAAACAAGGTAAATTTCAACCCAGAATTCTATATCCACTAACATATACCTGAAAATGAATGTATGGCTGTGTAACAATTACCACAACCTAGTAGTTTTTAAATATGTACATTATCTCACAGTTTCTGTAGATTAGAAGTCAGAGCTGGGAATCTGTTCTCACCTGGAAGCTGAACTGACAATGAATCATCTTCCAAGCTCACTCGGGTTAGTGGCAGAATTTACTTCTTTGAGACTGCAAGACTGAGGCCATGCTGAGCAACTAGATGTTGCCTGAAACTTCTTGCCTTGTGGACTCAGAAAACATTTTGCAAACCTCCATGCTTGCAGCCAGCAAGTAAAAGAGACTCTAGAGTCAGCTACCAAGACAGTCTTTTATAATGTACCATATCACGGCAGTGGCAACGTATCACTTTTGCCATAATCTATTGGTTAGAAGCAAGTCACAGGTCCCACCCACACTCAAGGAGAGGAGATTACACAAGGATGTGAATACAAGAAAGTGGGGATTATTGGGGGTTGCTCAAGCTCTGTCCACTACAATAAAGATGAAATAAAAATATTTTCAAATGAATGAAAACTAAGAGGCTTCACTGCCAGCAGACCTGTACTACAAGGAACACTAAATGAAGTTCATCAAATGAAGGGAAGTGACACAGACGGAAACTCATATCTTCAAGAAGAAGTGAAAATCCTTGGTGTTTTATGAAAAGGCCATCTATGCAAAGTGACACCCAAATCGGTGGCTCACGCCTGTAATCCCAGCACTTTGGGAGGCCGAGGCGGATGGATCACGAGGTCAAGAGATCGAGACCATCACCATCCTGGTCAACATGGTGAAACCCCGTCTCTACTAAAAATACAAAAATTAGCTGGGCATGGTGGCACGTGCCTGTAGTCCCAGCTACTTGGGAGGCTGAGGCAGGAGAATTGCTTGAACCCAGGAGACGGAGGTTGCGGTGAGCCGAGATCGCGCCATTGCACTCCAGCCTGGGTAACAAGAGCGAAACTCCGTCTCAAAAAAAAAAAAAAAAAGTGACACCCAAATACAGAAGGAGCCAAGAAGTCAAAGAATGAGGCTGACAAATCCAGTTTATCAGTAGGAACTCACAGACAGAAGTGTAGTCTTGGGTGGCAGCAAGATAAATAGATCTCTGCACCGTTACTCCCCAGACCCTGGGCTTTTATTCCGTAAGAAAAGGGTATACATGCTCTATAGAGACTATTAAAGGCACCCTCCAGACAGGCAAGAGTACTATAGGCATCATAGCCGGTAATTTCTGCAATGACATCAAGATTGATCTGTTGTTACACTCGGAAGAGTGAGTAAAGCAGAAATTTTGCAGACATTCCCAGGACTGGGGTTAAACAGAAGTCAACATGGAAGATTAACATCCAGGATGGAGTCATTTTTGTCTCCACATCTGAAAATGTTAAACATGTTGGTGAGTGATATGGTTTGGGTCTGTGTCCCTGCCCAAATCTCATGTCAAATTATAATCCCCAGTGTTGGAGAAGGGGCCTGGTTAGAGGTGACTAAATCATGGGGACAGACTTCCTCCTTGCTGTTCTCATGATTGTGAGTGAGTTCTCATGAGACCTGGTTGTTTGAAAGTGTATAGCACCTGCCCCTTCCCTCTCTTCCTCCTGCTGTGGTCATATAAGACATGCCTCCTTCCTGTTCACCTTGCGCCATGGCTGTAAGTTTCCCAAAGTCTCCCCTTCCGTACTTCCTGTGAGCGAATTAAACCTGTGAGCCTGCAGAACTGTGAGCCAATTAAACCTCTTTTCTTTATAAATTACCCAGCATCTGGCAGTTCTTTATAGCAGTGTGACAACAGGCTAATAGAGTGAATATAAAATATTACATTCTCCTTAATTTCTAAATGCTTCTAACTCTTTAAAATAAAAATTATAACATTGTATTGTGGGATTTTTAATGTATTTATACATAATATATATGAAAATATAGCATAAATATTGGGGTAAATTGATGTGTATGTTGTAAGGCTCTTAAATTTTGTGTGAAATGGTAAAATATTTAGATCTAAGTAGAATGTAGACTCTAAGTTAAGAATGAATATTGTAATTATTAAGCAACCACTTTAAAACAGATAAAGAAGTGTAGCTAAAATGCCAAGAAACAAATTAAAATGGAGTTCTAAAAATTTATTTTAACCCATAAGAAGGCAAAAAAGGATGAAGAGAGAAAAAATGTATATATGAAGCAAACAAGTAATAAAACGGTAGACCTAGATCAAATTATGTCCATGATTACATTATCTGTAAATGGACTAAACACTCCAACTAAAAAGCAGAGAATGTAGGATTAAAAAATAATAATAACAAGGAGAATCTGTATCCCAACTATAAGAGATACATTTTAAATGTTACAATACAGATAGCTGAAAGGAAATAGTTGAGAAAAGATAAATTGCACAGCATCCAATCAGGGCATAAGAAAGCTAGAATAAAGGGTAGGTTAATTTCAAAAGGAGTAGACTTTAAGACAGAGACAAAAAGGAATATTTCATGATGATAAATAGTCCATTTTCATCAAGAGGACAAAAATCAGAATTGCATTTCTGATTTTCACGCTTCAAAATGCATGAAAGAAAAATTGACAAAACTGGGACTCCCAATTCCAAAACGGCAGTGCAGAAGCAAACTGGTTTCACTCCTCACTCCCTACCCCTCACAGAAAACCAAAAACAAATACATAGCTCCAAGTTTATCACTAGCAACATACTATAACTCAGATATGAGGATGAGACAGTTTCTAGGGCTACAGAGAAGCAGAAAAACTCTGAGCCAATCGTCAGAGGTTTGGACTTCCATATCCATAATGCTCTGCCCTCCAATCTGTCCAGTACCAAACACATGGAAAACTTCCCCTTGACTCACAGCTTCTACACTGGAAAAGGTAGCATTCAATCTATTTCCCCACCATCCCGGGTTCTTTGTCAGGAGACCTGCCTCTGCCTCAAGTCACAGGAAGCATTGAGAGTGCCTAGAAAGAGAAATGTCCCTGAGGACAGTCAGTGACAAATGGGAAAGGTGGGACTTATTATTCCCAGCCTAGAAAATTATGCTCTGGATGTCGGCCAAAGGAAATGCTAAATCAGAGTGGCTGTTCATCATCACCACACGGGAGGAGGTTCGTTTCACAGGTTCCTGGTTCACAAACCCCTAGAAAATTTCCTAGGCTGCCAAGATATCCCTTTTGGAACCTCCCCCATTTGGGAACAGGCACCAATCTGATTTACTGCAACTGAGGCAAACTTGAGCCTAAGGCGCTATTTAGTGCCAAAAAAGAGGCAGTGACCTAGAGGGAAAAACAAAAGAAACATAATTAACAGGCAAATTACAATGACCCTCTAAGCACATATACCCTAAAAAACCCAAAATAAGCCAGACAGAGAAGAGTAGAATAAATAACTAATCCTTCAATGCAAGATCAAGCGGAGAACCAAATCAAGAAGTCAATCCCATTTACAATAGCTACAAAAACAATACTTAGGAATACATTTTACTAAGGAGGCAAAATATCTCTATCTGTATTTTTAAAAACCATAAAACACTGATGAAAGAAATCACAGGTGACACAAACAAATAGAAAAATAGCTCATACTCATGGATTGGAAGAATCAGTATCATTACAATGACCATACTGCCCAAAGCAATTGACAGACTCAATGCAATTCCTATCAAAATACCACATCATTTTTCACAGAATTAGAATAAACAATGCTAAATTCATACAGATCCAAAAAAAGAGTCCAAATAGCCAAAGCAATCCTAAGCAAAAAATAACACTATCTGACTTTAAATTATACAACCAGGCTACAGTAACCAAAACAGCATGGTACTGGCATAAAAATAGATACATAGATCAATGGAACAAAAAAGAGAACCCAGAAATAAAGCCACATACCTACTGCCAACTGATCTTCAACAGAGTCCACGAAAATGTACACTGAGGAAAGGACACCTTATTCAAAAAATGGTGCTGGAAAAATTAGATTGTCGTAAGCAGAAGAATGAAACTGGTCCCATATCTCTCAACAATAGGCAAAAATTAACTCAAGACAGATAAAAGGCTTAAAGGTAAGGCCTGAAACTATAAAAACTCTAGAAGAAAATCTAGGGGAAAAACTCTTCTGGACATTGACCTAGGCAAATAATTTATAACCACAACCTCAAAAGCATATGCAACAAAAACAAAAACAGACATATGGAATTATATCAAACTAAAAACCTTCTGCACAGCAAAAGAAACAATCAACAGAGGCCGGGCACAGTGGCTCACGCCTGTAATCCCAGCACTTTGAGAGACCGAGGCAGGCGGATCACAAGGTCAGGAGTTCCAGACCAGCATGGCCAACATAGTGAAACCCCGTCTCTACTAAAAATACAAAAATTAGCCAGGTGTGGTGGCACAAACCTGCAGTCCCAGCTACTCAGGAGGCTGAGGCAGGAGAATTGCTTGAACCCAGGAGGTGGAGGTTGTAGTGAGCCCAGACCAAGCCTTTGCACTTAGCCTGGATGACTGAGAGAGATGCTGTCTCAATAAAAAAAAAAAGAAAAGAGAAACAACCAATAGAATGGCCAGACAAACTGTAGACTGGGAGAAATTATTTGCAAACTCTGCATCCAACAAATGACTAATAACCAGAATCTACAAGGATCTCCAATAATTCAACAGCAACAAAATGACCCCATTAAAAAGTGTGTGAAGGATATGAACAGATAGTTTTCAAAAAAAGACATACAGGATGAGCACAGTGGCTCATGCCTGTAATCTCAGCACTTTGGAAGGCCAAGGTGAAAAGATTGCTTGAGTCTAGGAATTCAAGACCAGCCTGAGTAACATAGCAAGACCTCATCTCTACCAAAAAAATACACAAAAATTTAAGTTACCCAGGTATGGTGGTGCATGCCTGTAGTCACAGCTACTCAGGAGACTGAAGTGAGAGGATGGCTTAAGCCCAGAAGGTTGCAGTGAGCAACAATCATGCCACTGCACTCCAGCCTGCAGCAACAGAGCAAGAGTTTATCTAAGAAGAAGTGGAAGAGGAAGAGGAAGGGGAAGAGGAAGAAGAAGAAGAAGGAGGAGGAGGAAGACAGAAGAAGAAAAAGGAGGAGGAGGAAGAAGAAGGAGGAGGAAGAAGAAGGAGGAGGAGGAGAAAAAGAAGACGACGTACAAATGGCCAGCAAACACATTTTAAAATGCTCAGCATGAGGCCGGGCGCGGTGGCTCACGCCTGTAATCCCAGCACTTTGGGAGGCCGAGGCGGGTGGATCACGAGGTCAAGAGATCGAGACCATCCTGGTCAACGCGGTGAAACCCCGTCTCTACTAAAAATACAAAAATTAGCTGGGCGTGGTGGCACGTGCCTGTAGTCCCAGCTACTCGGGAGGCTGAGGCAGGAGAATTGCTTGAACCCAGGAGGCGGAGGTTGTGGTGAGCCGAGATCGCACCATTGCACTCCAGCCTGGGCAACAAGAGCGAAACTCCGCCTCAAAAAAAAAAAAAAAAATGCTCAGCATGAGGCCAGTGTAGAGGCCTTTGCCTGTAATCCCAGCACTTTGGAAAGCTGAGGCAGTTGGATCACTTGAGCTCAGGAGTTAGAGACCAGCCTGGGCAATGTGGCGAAACATCATCTGTACAGAAAAATGCAAAAATGAGCGGGGTGTGGCGGCACGCCTCTGTAGTCCCAGCTACTTAGAAGGCTGAGATAGGAGGATCACTTGAGCCCAGGAGGCAGAGTGTGCAGTGAGCCAAGATCGTGCCACTGCACTCCAGCCTGGGTGACAGAGGGAGACCCTGTCTCAAAAAGAAAAAAAAAAAAGGTGTACACATGAACATAGAGAGTAGAATAATAGATAATGGAATCTCAGAAAGGTGGGAGGATGAGAGGGGGTAAGGGATGATAAATTACCTGTTGGGTACAATGTACGTGATTTGGGTGATGGTTACACTAAAAGCTGAGACTTCACCACTACACAGTCTAGCCATGTCACAAAACTGCACTCGTGCCCTCTAAATCTAGAAAAATAAAAAATTAAATTGAAAACAATGAATAGAAATATTCCATGTGCTGATGAAAAGAATGTGTATTCTGCAGGCTGGGAACGGTGGCACACGCCTGTAATCCCAGCACTTTGGGAGGCCGAGTGCTGAGTCTAGTGAAGTCTCGGCTTTTAATGTAACCATCACCCAAGTCATGTACACTGTACCCAAAAGGTAATTTCTCATCCCTCACCCCTCTCCCACCCTCCCATTTTTCTGAGATTCCATTATCTATTATTCTATTCTCTATGCCCATGCGTACACGTCTTTTTGTTTGGTTTTGTTTTGTTTTGTTTTGTTTTGTTTTGTTTTGTTTTGTTTTGTTTTGTTTTGTTTTGTTTTGTTTTTGAGACAGGGTCTCCCTCTGTCACCCAGGCTGGAGTGCAGTGGCACGATCTTGGCTCACTGCAATCTCCCGGGCTCAAGTGATCCTCCCTTCTCAAGTCCCAAGTAGCTGGGACTACAGGGGCACACCACCACATCCTGCTCGTTCTTGTACTTTTTATCATTCGAGGTCAGGAGTTCAAGACCAGTATGGGCAACATGGCAAAACCCTGTCTCTACTGAAAATGTAAAAATTAGCTCAGCATAGTGGCAGGTTCCTGTAATCCCAGCTACTCAGAGGCTGAGGCATGAGAATTGTTTGAGACAGAGGTTGCAGTGAGTCAAGATTGCATCACTGCACTCCAGCCTGGGTGACAGAGTGAGACTCTATCTCAAAAAAAAAAAAAAAATAGTGTAAGAATGTGTATTCTGTAGAACTTGGATGAAGTATTCTGTAAATATCAGTTCAGCCTATTTTGTCTAGTGTGTAGTTAAACTCCAATGTTTCTTTGTTGATTTCCTGTCTGGATATCCATTACTGAAAGTGAGGTGTTGAAGTCCCCTACTATTATTTTACTGCTATTGCTTCCTTTGGATCTATGAATATTTGGTTTATATACCTGGGAGCTCTGGTGTTTGGTGTACAGATATTTGAATTGACCCCTTTATATAGTGACCTTCTTTGTCTCTTTTTACAGTCTTTGATTTGTAGTCTGTTTTATCTGATATAAGCACAGCTATTCCCGCTCCTTTGTTTTTTGTTTGTTTGGTTTTTTTTTTTTTTTGGTTTGCAGTTGCATGGGATATCTTTTTCCATCTCCTCACTTTCAGTTTATGTGTGCCTATAGGTGAAGTAGGTTTCCTTAAGCAGAACATAGGCAGAAGGATCACTTACACCAAGGAGTGCAAGGCTGCCATGAGCTATGATTATACAACTGCACACAAGCCTGAGCGACAGAGTAAAACCTTTCCTGTCTTACAGTAGAAGAAAATTAACAAAGATTGGCTTTTTTGAAAAGATCAGTAGAATGAATAAACTCAGCCAGGCATAGTGGCTCATGCCAGTAATGCCAGCACTTTGGAAGGCCAAGGCAGGAGGATCACTTGAGCCCAGAACCCAGAACTTCAACACCAGTCTGGGTAACATGGCGATACTTTGTCATTAAGAGTTGCTGGGTGTGGTGGGTGCACACTTATGGTCCCAGCTACTTGGGAAGCTAAGGTGGAAGATCACTTGAGCCCAGGAGATCAAGGCTGCATTCTTCCTTAAGAATTTATAGATTCTTAAGGAATTTATAAAATATCTGCTGGAATCTATAAACATCTGCTGGATCACAACACTGCACTCTAGCCTGGGTGACAAAGCAAGACCCTGTCTCTAAAAATAAACTCCTAGCTTGGCTAACCAAGAAAAGAACAGAAATTGCCAATATTGGGAATGAAAAAGAAAACAGTCTTACAAGTCCCATAGACATTCAAGGAATAATAACAGCATATTATAAATAACTTTATGGTGAAAATATATTTAGAAAACCTAGATAAAATAAATTCCTTGGGAGCACAGCTTACCAAAAGTTATAAAGAAAATAGAAAATCTAAATAACCATATATCTCATAAGAAATTGAATTCATAATTCTGAAACTTCCCCTCCACACACACACACATACACACAAAAACTTCCCACAAAGAAAATTCCATGTGGTTTCACCAGTAACTGTTATTAAGGAGGAATTGAGGCCAGGTGTGATGGCTCACACCTGTAATCCCAGCACTTTGGGAGGCCAAGGCAGGTGGATCACCTGAGATCGAGAGTTCCAGATCAGCCTGGCTAATATGGTGAAACCTTGTCTCTACTAAAAATACAAAAATTAGCCAGGCATGGTGGCAGGCGCCTGTAATCCCAGCTGCCCGGGAGGTTGAGGCAGGAGAATTGCTTGTATCCAGGAGATAGCGGTTGCAGTGGGCCAAGATTGTAAGACTGTATCTCACAAAAAAAAAAAAGAAGGAGAAGGAGAAGAAGAATTGACACACACACTTACAAACTCACAAAATGGAAATAATACTTAACAACTCATCTTATGAGACCAGCAGAATCCCAACGACAAACCTAACAAAGATATCATACACACACACACACACACACACACACACACACACATTCCAGACCAATATTCTTCTTGAACATTAATGTAAAATTCCTTCACAAAATATCACAAATAGAATCCAGCAACATTAATAAAAAAAAAAAAGAGAGAAACATGACCAACTTGGATGTATCTCAGGAATCCAAGGTAGATTTAACTCACAAAAAGCCAAGCAATGTAATCAACCATATTAACAGACTTAAAAAAATGACTCATTGAAATAAAGTAGGAAAACCACTTTTTTAAATCAACAGCCATTTATTCAAAAACAAAACAAAACAAAAATAACTTTCAGCAAACCAGAATTAAAAGGGAACTTCTGTAATCTAATTAAGGACATCTTCAGAAAGCCTACAGCTAACATTACACTTAGTAGTTTAAAAAAAGTTTTTTCAATTAAGACATGATCTGGCTCTGTCGCCCAGGCTGGAGTGCAGTGGTGCAGTCACAGCTCACCGCAGCCTCAACCTCCCAGGCTAGAGTGATCCTCCCACCTCTGCCTCCCAAGTAGCTAGAACCATAGGCATGTGCCACCACATCCAGTTAATTTTTTTATTTTTTTGTAGAGACAGGGTTTCGTTATTTTGTCCAGGCTGGTCTCAAACTCCTGGGCTCAAGTAATCCTCCCACCTGGGCCTCCCAAAGTGCTGGGATTACAGGTGTGAGCCACCGCACTCAACAGTAGTTGAATATTGAAGAGTTTCCCTCTAAGATTGGGAAGAAGGCAAGAATGTCCCTTTTTACCATTTCTGTTCACCATGGTATCACAGAGTCTATCCAGTGAGCTAAGACAAGTAAGGAAGTCAATGGCACTGGGATTGGAAAAAAAGAAGTAGAATTGTCTTTATTCAGCAATGAAATGATTGTTTACATAGAAAATCTTAAGGAATCTATAAAACATCTGCTGGAACGAATAAGTAAACTAGCAAACTTGTAGACACAAAGACAGTACACCAAAATCACTCGTGTTTTTATGTTCTGGCAGTGAGACACTAGAAAATGAAACTAGAAAACCAATTTTATTTACTGGAATGTCAAAAAACATGAACTATTTAGGAATAAATTTAACAAAAGATACTGCCTTTACATTTAAAAACCTCTTCATTAAAAACGTCTACATTTAAAACCACACAATCTTACTGAGAGAAATTTTTAAAGAGTCGAATAAATGGAGAGATAAACCAAATGCATTGATTGGAATATTCAATGCTTTTAAGACGTCAATTAGCCACAAAATTGATCTATACATTTAATGTCATCCCAACTCTAATCCAATCTGACCATTTTATGGAATTTGACAAACTTTATATAAAAATCCAAAATTTATATAAAAATACAGAGACCTGGAAGGCTCTGAAGCAATCTTGAAAAAGAAAAACAAATTTGGATGACTAATAGAACCAGATTTAAAGACTTATGATGAAGCTACAGTAATCAAGGCATTGCGGTACTGTCATAAGGATAGATAAATAGAGCAATGGAATAGAACAGAGAATCCAGATGTAGATCCTCATTTATAGGGTGATTTATTATTTTTTTGACGAAAACACCAAAGCAATTCAATAAAGAGAGGAAATGTATTTAGGCTGGGTGCAGTGGCTCACCCTTGTAATGCGAGCACTTTGGAAGGCTGAGGTTGGGGGATCATTTCAGGACAGGAGTTTGAGAACAGCCTGGCCAACATGATGAAACCCCTGTCTCTACTAAAAATACAAAAATTAGCCAGGCATGGTGGCAGGCACCTGTAGTCCCGGCTACACGGGAGGCTGAATCAGTTAAACCCGAGAGGCAGAAATTGTAGTGAGCCGCGGCAAGAGAGCAAGATTCCTTCAGAAGAAAAAGAGAA
>PVKV010039237.1:0-13220 GCA_004027835.1 Alouatta palliata | reverse complement strand
TCGATTCTCCATCCTCTTTTTCCTTTCTTTCTTTGCTTTTCTCTTTTTTTGGGGGGGGCGTACATAATCAGAATACTTTTTCCACAAAATCATTGAAATAATTTTTCTCTGTTTGTTGATGCCAACATTGATATAGCCAGTTTTATTTTTCAGTTTTCATTTTAATATTTTGGATATTTGTTATATTATGTTCTGTTTCGTATTTGTTTTGTATATATAAAACAGATACACGGAACTGAAGTCAAAATTATAAAAGAAGATGCATTTGAAGCTCTTAGCTTCCATTTTAGATTTCTCGTTCCTGTTTTCTCTCTGACCATATAGGTAAAAAAAACTTTCATCAGTTCACTTGAACTTTTCCACTTTGCCATAGTGCCGCATGTATTGTTTCTTTTTCAATGCCATATTTATATTTTCATTCTTATATTGGGTTTTTATACATTTTAAAACATCTTTCATTTTCCTGTGTATTTTGTGTTTTACTTCTAAATATGCATACACTTCATAAGTATGCATAAAAAAGTCCAGATCATTTATTTGAATGTTTTTATGCATTATTTAATGATGGCATCATTGATCTATCAGGATTTTTATACAATAATTACTATATTAATAATATGAATGCTGGCCAGGCCCAGTGGCTCACGCCTGGAATCCCAGCACTGGGGCCATCGAGTCCTTAGGATGACTTGAGGCCAGGAGATTGAGACCAGCTTAGCTAACATGGTGAAACCCGGTCTCTACTAAAATTCAAAAAATCAGCCAGCTTTAGTGGCGCACACATGTAATCCCATCCACTTTGGATGCTGAAGCAGGAGAATCTCTGGAGCCTGGAAGGTGGAGGTGTCAGTGAGCTAAGACCACAACACTGCACTCCAGTTTGGGCAACAGAGCAAGACTATGTCTCAAAAACATTAATAATAATAATAATACTATTGCTGGTAAATACGGGTGCTGACATTCTGGTAGTTAATGTACTAAGCACATGATGTGCGTATTTTATTTGACCTACATGGAAACTTCATTCAGGGATGAAAGTACCATTGAATGTAACACAGAAGAAATCGGGGGGCTGACTATCCTTCCCTAAGTCATATATTTAATTTGAGAATGATTGCAATCCAAGCTCGGTGGTTCCGAAAATGAGACTGGATAATTCAATTAGCATTCCCTCGTCGTTAGGAGTCCTAGCATTATTTTGCAAATTTATAGGTCATTTAGAGTTCTTCTTTTGTGAATTCTTTTGTCATACTCCGCCTATTCTTCTTTTGGGGTTCAATATTTTCTTATTGGTCCATAAGAATTAATACACACCATTTTAGAGATACTGAGCCTTTATCAAATGTGTTGAGAATATTTTTCCTCATTGGTTATTTCTATTTTGCAGGTTTTGTTGAATTGAACTTTGAAACAATAAAACAATAAAAGCTATTAATTTTTCTAGGGTCTCTAGTTTGACGTCAGGCTTACAGAGGCCAATCTCACCTAGAATTTTATGCAATTCATCATTCTTTAAGTCTCATGATTTTGTAAATTACAGCTGCATCACTGTTGGTAACTGGTGAGGTAGAAATTCAAGAATATTTGTTTCCATATGATAAGTCAATACCCACAAGAGGACTTATTAAATAATTGACTATTTCCTTGTAGATATTAACCTATCATTTTATCATGTGGTAAAATATTACATACACACGGCTCTCTTTCTGGATTTTCCACTGTGTTCCATGAACCTTTGTATTGTAGTTCCAAAAAGTTTCTCTCATTATATGTTTGTTTTAAGAATTTTCTGTCATTCTAGTGTGATCTCAGTTCTCTCCCGTCTCATTTTTAAACCGTGACACTTCTGTCCAGAAAGGTTTTGTCAAGCTCCAAGGCAGGCAAGCTTCCCTCCTCTACAAGGTCTCTGAGAGCTCAGCTTTGAGCTGCTCCTGCGGCAACCTAACCTCCTGCACGTGTGGTCCAGAGACAGATGGAGACCACCTGGAGCTGCCTGCCTTTCTCATTCCCAGCTGGGATGACAGCAGAAACTGAGTTCTCTGAGCTAGGCTAACACAACAACTGAGAGGGACAGAGTTCTACATCTTACTCTTCATATTTAAACATGTATCTAAACATATTTGTTACAGAGGAGGTGAAAATCTGTAAATCTGTGTGCACTACTGCATTTTCACGATGGTTTTACTGGACTTGTTTTGTTGCCTGTATCTGCATCTGTGAAACCAGGTGCGCTGCAGATAGCAGTCTGCTTTCTGAGGGTAGCACTGCCAAATAAAGTATCGAGTACCCTGGAAATCTGGAAGTTCAGATAAATAACAAGTTTCTACTTTTAACCATGTTCCAAATATTGCATGACATGTCATCCTGTACTACTTAAAAAACCAAAAAACTCACACTCGTACTTCAATGGATAAAAATCCTCTAATAACCAGATCACACCCACAGATCACATGCACGCCCCTACACCCCCCCCACCCACACGGAGGCACACCCATTTAATTTAGAGGAGAGTCCAAGACCCACCAACATACCTCACTCTCAGTCCTGTTAATAAAGCAGAGTAGCCTTGGGTGGCTGCCTCCTGTTTCCTTGCAGATTTGAAAAGGAAGGTGGTTCAGGGCCCTAATCAGAAGCTTCCTGGTGGAATGAGGCCTTGGCAGCGGCTTTACCCGCAGAAACGCTACAGTGCAGGGTGTGAGCCTGCTGTGCACTGCCGCCTCCAAGGGCTGGGCCTGTTAACTCCAGGATGGGCTTCCCCCAGGTCTGCACTCCCTCTGCTGCAGGCCTGAGCTCTCCTTGCCCCTGGCTCTCTTGTGCAGAGGGCCTGCTCTCAGCTGCCACAGGAGGGCGCTGGAGAACGGCACTGACCAGAGAGGCAGGAGCTCCTCTGCAGGTGCTCCCAGGCACCACCCCTTCTGGGAGGAAGGCTTGGGAGTCCCCTAAGAGGGATCCTCAGTCACTTCCCTCTGCTTGTGACTCAGGAAGACCAGCTCCCCTCACTGTGCTAGGGATCACTTCCCTGGTCCCTTTCCTTCCAAGGCCCCAGGGAGGAAGGCATGGGGCGGGCCCTAGCCCTGCTTCTAGCTTTCCTGCCTCCTGTTGAGTGTGCTGCCTGTGGAGAGGCTCACGGGTTTTATTTTATTTTGCTTCTTCTTTCGGAAGGGCGGTCATACAAAGAATGCCTCATTGTATTTTGTGTTGTTCTTACCACAGCCAATCAGATATCTTCCAACTTGGAAGGGAGAATGAAGTCAGTCCCTGGGATGACTGGGTCATCTGCTGTAATCACTTGTGATCTTCCTGGAGAAAATACCAGATACATCCAGTGGCACCTCCACCAGGAGGGGAAGGCCCCACAGCGTCTTCTGTACTGTGACACCTACAATTCCCAGGTTATGTTGGATTCAGGAATCAGTCCAGGAAAGATGGATAGCTATGCGATCACGAGGAGGAGCTCGAAATTGATAGTGCAAAATCTAACTGAAAATGATTCTGGGTCTATTACTGTGCCACCTGGGACAGGCACAGTGACTCAGACATGCCATACAACACATTGAAATCTGCCTTGTGGCTGCTTGTGGTACACAAGTTAGAGCTGCCCCCTCTCATTTCCTGCCACCGAATTTACTGAATTCTGAACAAAGAGAAACACAGCTTAACTTCCCCCTAATATCACACTCCCCTGGCAGCAGCTGCACCTGTTCCCCGCTCCTCCCCCAGGACTT
This sequence comes from Alouatta palliata, assembly GCA_004027835.1. Lineage (NCBI taxonomy): Eukaryota > Metazoa > Chordata > Mammalia > Primates > Atelidae > Alouatta > Alouatta palliata. The sequence goes on along the minus strand of PVKV010039237.1, from coordinate 9,495 downwards.
TCCGGAAGACCAAGCTGCCATCTCCAGGCCTCAGCTAAGCAGCCTGCCTGAGAGCGAGGTTCTCTCAGCTCTCCTAGGATATGGGGGAGGCCCACTCAGTCTGCTTCCTAGTGTCCCGCTGGGAAGAGAGATATTTTGGATAGAAAGTGGGAAGGATATTTATACTGGATCATGTATCTAATCATCGTCTAGAGATTGTAGCTTAGAGTAGTGCTCATCTCCTATTCCTATAGCAACATAAGCAGTAAAATAATTACCACTAAATTACTCAGCCTAGATATGCAGTTGAACCTTCTCTCCCTCTGCCCTCCTTATTCTTTCTGTACTTTCTTGGTTACTTACTATTTTTCTACACTTCCCTTCCCCTTCCCTTTCCTCCCTCTCTCCCTCCTTCCCTCCCTAGCTCAGTCTCTAGCTTGCTTCCCACTTCCCTCCCTCCTTCCCTACTTCCCTTGCTCTGATCTACCTTCCTTCTTTCCTTCCTTCCTTCCTTCCTTCCTTCCTTCCTTCCTTCCTTCCTTCCTTCCTTCCTTCCTTCCTTCCTTCCTCTCTTTCTTTTTTGGGCACACAATCAAAATACTTTTCACCAAAATCATCAACATTGATACACCTGGTTTATTTGTTCCATCTTTATTTAGTTTTATATTCTGGAAATTTGTTGTGTAGTTTTTATTTGTGTATGTGAAACATTTACATGGAACTGAAGTCAAAATTATAAAACAAGACAGATTTAGAGATTTTAACTTCCATTCTAGAATTCTCTTTTCTCTTCTCTCTCTCACCCTGTAGGTAACAATACCTTTTTGAGTTCAGGTGAACTGTTTCACTTTTTCTTATTTATTCAGAAGTCTATCACTGTTTCAGAATTACATCTTTTGTTTGTCATATGTGCAGTATGCATTGTTTCTATTTGAATGTCATATTTATTTTTTGCTCTGATAATTGGTTTTTATACATTTTAATCAATGTTTTATTTTCTGGCATCTGGATTTTGTGTCTTACTTCGAAAAGTGAACATACTTAAGAAGTATGCATAAAGATAGTCATACCATTTCATTAATATTTTATTCATTACTTGATATTGATATATCTGGAATTTTTATACAATAATTACTGTAGTAATAATAAAAATACTGATGGTAAATTGGGTACTGACTTTCTGCCATTTACTGTACTAAGCACATTAAATGTATATTTTATTGAATCCTCACAGATACCTTATTGATGGGTTAAAGTACCATTGAATATAGCAGATGAGAAATTGAGGGGTTATCTAACATTCCCTAAGTCATATTATTTTAATTTGGTCACAATTTCAATCCAAGCTCTGCAGTTCAGAAAGTGAGATTTGTTCAATTGGCAATTTCTTATCTTTATGAATACTAGCATTATTTTACAACTTTATAGGCTATTTATACATGTTTTGTGAATTGCCTTTTCATACTCTTTGCCTATTCTTCCATGGAGGGGTTAATTTTTCTTATTTGTTTGTAGGAATTGATATATACCATTTTAGAGATAGTGCTCTTCTATCAAACGTGTTGAAAATTTTTCTCTTCATTTGCTATTATTCATTTTTGGCACCTTTTGGTGAACTGAACTTTGTATATTACTTTTAACAAAACCTATCAATTTTTCTAGGGTCTCTGTTATGATGTCAGACTCAGAGAGAACAATGTCACCTATAATTAGTGTGCAATTAATCATCATTTAAGTCTGATGATTTCCTGCTTTCAGTTTTATTACAACTAAACCTCTATTTGTACCTTTTAATTTAGCAAGCCAAGAATATATGTTTCCATATGGCAAGTCAATTCCCAAAGAAGAACATATTAAATAATCAAGTATTTCTTTGTGGATATTAACATAGTACTTTATGACATGATAAAATTTTACATACTTGTGGCTCTCTTTCTGGACTTACCACTGTGTTCCATGAATATTTTCATTCTAGTGCCAGTACTGGCCTCTCTTCAGCACGGTAGCTTTATAGTTCCTTTTACATTTGCTTCTCTTATTAGTTTTTTGTTTTTAAAGATTTTCTATGCCTTCTAATGTGATGGCAATTCTCTCCGTTGTCATTTTTAAACCACGAGAGTTCTGTCCCAGGGAGGATTTTCCAGGCTTCAAGGCAGGTGAGCTTCCCTCCTTCACAAGGACCCTGAGGACTCAGTTTTCAGAGGTGCTCCTGCAGCAGCCTCATGTCCTTTATGTGTGGTTCAGAGGCAGAGGGAGACCAACCAGAGCCCCCAGTCTTTCTCATTCCCAGCTGGGATGACAGCAGAAACTGAATTCTCTGAGCTTGGCCAACACAACACCCAAGAGGGACACTGATCTACATTTTATTATGCGTATTTTAAACATGTTTCTAAATGTATTTGTTATAGAAGAGGTGAAAATCTGTGTTTGCACTACTGAATTTTCACAATTATTTTAATGCACTTGTTTTACTACCTGTATCTCTATCTATGGCTCCAGGTCCACTGCAGATATCAGTTAGCTTTTTGAGGAGGTTACAGTTGCTAAATAAAATACGCAATACCCAGGAAATTTGGAAGTTCAGATAAATACGTTTTTAGTTTAGTATATCTCAACTATTGCATGACATAGCACCCAGTACTACTTTAAAAACAAAAATTCACACTTGTACTTCAATGGACAGAAATCCTCTAATAAAGAGATCACACACATACGAACATGTGCACCCACACATACAAACACACACAGTCAGCCAGGATCACACACAAACACACACACACTCATTTACCTCGGAGGGAAGTCCAAGACCCACCAACATACCTGACCCTCAGTCCTGTTAATAAAGCAGGTTCAGGCCTTCTCAGAGTGCCCTGGATGTTGCCTCCAGTGTCCTTGCAGATGTGAAAAGGAAGGTGGTTCAGGGCCCTAATCAGAAGCTTCCTGACAAATGAGGCCCTGGGAGCTGCCTTACCTGCTGAAACTCTGAAGGGCAGGGTGTGAGCCTGCTGTGCACTGCCCCCTCCAAGGGCTGGGCCTGTTAACTCCAGGATGGGCTTCCCCCACATCTGCACTCCCTCTGCTGCAGGCCTGAGCTCTACTTGCCCCTGGCTCTCCTCTGCAGAGGACCTGCTCTCAGCTGCCACAGGAGGGCGCTGGAGAAGGGGCCTGAGCACAGAGGCAGGAGCTCCTCTGCAGGTCCTCCCAGGCACCACCCATTCTGGGAGGAAGGCTTGGGAGTCCCCTAAGACAGATCCTCAGTCACTTCTCTTTGCCAGTGACTCAGGGAGACCTGCTCCCCGCACTGCCTTCGGTGCTAGGGATCACTTCCTTGTTGAGTGGGACCTGAGTTTTGAGAGTGTTTTGTGCTCCTCTTCTTCCGGTCCCTTTCCTTCCAAGGCCCCAGAGAGGAAGGCATGGGGTGGGCCCTAGCCCTGCTTCTAGCTTTCCTGCCTCCTGGTGAGTGTGCTGCCTACCGAGAGGCTCACGGCTTTTCTTTGTTTTCTTTTGTGAGGGGTGCCATACTAAGGAATGCCCATTATATCCTGTGTTGTTCCCACTGCAGCCAGTCAGATATCCTCCAACTTAAAAGGGAGAATGAAGTCAGTCACCGGGCAGACTGGGTCATCTGCTGTAATCACCTGTGATCTTTCTGGAGAAGGTACCTTCTACATCCACTGGTACCTCTACCAGGAGGGGAAGGCCCTACAGCATCTTCTGTACCATGACCTCTCCAACTCCAAGATTGTGTTGAAATCAGGAATCAGTCCAGGAAAGTATGATACTTACGCAACCAGGAGGAAGAGCTGGAAATTGAGAGTGCTAAATCTAACTGAAAATGATTCTGGGGTCTATTACTGTGCCACCTGGGAGAGGCACAGTGGTTCAGACCTGCCCTGCTCCACACTGAAAACCTGCCTGTGGCTGCTTCTGCTACACAAGATAGAGCTGCCCCCTCTCATTTCTTGTAACCGAATTTACTGTATTCTGAACAAAGAGAAACACAGCTTAACTTCCCCCTAAAATCACACTCCCCTGGCAGCAGCTGCACCCTGTTCCCCACCCCTCCCCCAAGACTTTCCTGAAGACTGAGCTGCCATTTTCAGGCCTCAGCTAAGCAGCCTGCCTGAGAGCAAAGTTCTCCCAGCTCTCCTAGGACATGGGGCAGGCCCACTCGGTCTGCTTCCTAGGGTCCAGCTATAAAACCAGATATTTTGGACAGCAAATGGGAAGAATATTTATACAGAATTATGTATCCAATCATGGTTTAGAGACCGCAGCTTAGAGTGGTGCCCATCTCTTGTGCCTATAACAATATAAGCAATACTATAATTACCACTAAATTACTGGGCCTATATATGCAGTTGAACATTCTCTCCCTCTGCCCTCCTTTTTTTTTCTCTTTCTACTTTCTTGCTTATTTACTATTTTTCCACACCTCCATTCCTCTCCCCTTCCCTCCCTCCCTGTCTTCCTCTCTACCTAGTTCTCTCCCTCCCTACCTGTCTCCCTAGCTTGCTTCCCACTTCCCTCCCTCTCTCCCTCGCTTTGACCCTCCTTCCTTCCTTCCTTCCTTCCTTCCTCCCTTCCTTCCTTCCTTCCTCCCTCTCTCTTTTTTGGGCACACAATCAGAACACTTTTTTAACAAAATGATCTGCAATAATTATCTACATGTTCACAGCAACTGTGATACACCTGGTTTATTTGTTCATTTTCCTTTTTATATTTTGAAAATTGGTTGTATTGTTTTGATTCGCATATGTAGAACATTTACATAAAACTGAAGCCAAAAATTATAAAACAAGACAGATTTAGATATTTCAGCTTCCTTTCTAGAATTCTCTTTTCTATTCTCTCTCTCATCCAACAGGTAACAATATCTTTTTCAGTTCAGGTGAACTTTTTCACTTTTTCTTATTTATTCAGACGTCTATCACTATTTCAGAAATACATATTCTGTTTGTCATATATGCAGTATGCATTGTTTTATTTGAATATCATATTTATTTTTTTGCTGTGATAATTGGTTTTTATACATTTTAATCAATGCTTTATTTTCTGGCATCTGGATTTTGTGTGTTACTTGGAAAGGTGAACATACTTCAGAAGTATGCACAAAGAAATTCATATCATTTCATTAATATTTTTCATTAATTACTTGATATTGATACGATCTATCTGGAATTTTTATACAATAGTTACTGTAGTAATAACACTGATGGAAATATGGGTACTGACTTTCTGGTAGTTACTGTACTAAGCACATTACATGTATATTTTATTGAATCTTCACAGATACCTTATTGACGGGTTAAGTATCATTGACTATAGCAGATGAGAAATTGAGGGGTTATCTAACATTCCCTAAGTCATATACTTTAATTTGATAGTGACTTCAATCCAAGCTCTGGGGTTCAGAGAATGAGATTTGCAAATTCAATTTGCATTTTCTTATCTTTATGAATACTAGCATTATTTTACAACTTTACAGGCTATTTATACGTCTTTTGTGAATTGCCTTTTCATACTCTTTGTCTATTCTTCTGTTGAGGTATTAAATATTTCTTATTTGTGAGAATTAATATTCACCATTTTAGAGATATTGATCCTTTATCAAACATGTTGAAATATTTCTCATCATTTGCTGTTATTTATTTTTGGCACCATTTGGTGAATGGAGCTTTGTATGTTACTTTTAATAAAATCTGTCAATTTTTCTAGGGTGTCTATTATGATGTCAGGCTCAGAGAGACCAATGTCACCTATAATTAGTGTGCAATTCATCATCATTTAAGTCTAATGATTTCCTGTTTCCATTCTTTTATAAGTAAATCTCTATTTGTACCTTTTAAGTTAGCAACCCAAGAATATGTGTTTCCATATGGTAAGTCAATTTCCAAAGGAGAACATATTAAACAATCAAGTATTTCCTTGTGGACATTAACGTACAATTTTAGGACATGATGAAATATTACATTCCTGTGGCTCTCTTTTTGGACTTTCCACTGTGTTCCATGAAGCTTTTCATTCTAGTTCCAGTATTGGCCTCTCCTCAGCATGGTAGCTTTAGAGTTCATTTTACGTTCTACTGAAGTTTACTTCTCTTATTACTTTTTTATTTTAAGGATTTTCTATGCATTCTAATGTGATGGCAATTCTCTCCCTTCTCATTTTTAAATCATCAGTGTTCTGTCCCAGGCAGGATTTTCCAGGCTCCAAGGCAGGTGAGCTTCCCTTCTTCTTAAGGACCCTGAGGACTCCGCTTTCACAGCTGCTCCTGCAGGAGCCTCATGTCCTGTACGCGTGGTCTAGAGGCAGAGGGAGACCACCTGGAGACCCCAGCGTTTCTCATTCCCAGTGGTGATGACAGCAGAAACTGAATTATCTGAGCTAGGCCAACATAACAACCGAGAGGGACATTGTTCTGCATCTTATTCTGCATGGTTTAAAAATGTTTCTAAACGTATTTGTTATAGAAGAGGTGAAAATCTGTGTATGCACTACTGGATTCTGGCAATTATTTTAGTGGACTTGTTTTATCATCTGTATCTCCATGTATGAATCCAGGTCCACTGCAGATTTCAGTTCACTTTCTGAGGGTATGGTTGCTAAATAAAATATGCAATACCCAGGAAATTTGGAAGTTCTGATAAATAACAAGTTTTCAGTTTAAGTAGGTCCCAAATATTGCACGACATGGCACCGTGTACTATTTAGAAAAAAAAAATTCACTTCTACTTCAATGAAAAGAAATCCTCTAATAAAGAAATCCTATACATGGGCACCGCCCCCCTCCCCGCCAACACACACACTCACACAGGATGACACAAACACCCGCCCCACCCCCACACACCCATTTATCTTACAGGGAAGTCCAAAACCAACCAAAATAACTCACTTTCAGTCCTGTTAATAAAGGAGGTTCAGGCCTACTTAGAGTATTCCTGGGTGTTTCCTACACTGTCCTTGCGGATGTAAAAAGGAAGGCAGTTCAGGGCCATAATCAGAGGCTTCCTGGCAGGCCAAGGTCCTGGCATCAGAATTAGCTACTGGAACTCTGAAGGGCAGGGTGTGAGCCTGCTGTGCACAGCACGCTCCAAGGTCTGCCCCTGTTAACTCCGGGCACAGCTTCCCCCAGGTCTGCACTCCCTCTGCTGCTCTCCATGCCCCTGGCTCTCTTCCGCAGAGCGCCTGCTCTCAGCTGCCACAGGAGAGCGCTGGAGAACGGGCCTGAGCAGAGAGCCAGGAGTTCCTCTGCAGGTTCTCCCAGGCACCACCCCTTCTGGGAGGAAGGCTTGGGATACCCCTAAAGACAGATCCTCAGTAGTTTCTTTCTGCCTGTGACTCAGGGAGACCAGCTCCCCAGACTACCTTCTGTGCTAGGGATCACTTCCTTGTTGAGTGGGACCTGAGTTTTGAGAGGATCTTCTGCTCCTCTTCATCTGGTCCCTTTCCTTCCAAGGCCCGGGAGAGGAAGGCATGGGGTGGGCCCTAGCCCTGCTTCTAGCTTTCCTGCCTCCTGGTGAGTGTGCTGCCTACCAAGAGGCGCGAGGGTTTTGTTTTCTTCTTTTGTAAGTGGTGCCATACTAAGGAATGCCTCATCGTATTTTGTGTTGTTTCATTGCAGTCAGTCAGATATCTTCCAACTTGGAAGGGAGAATGAAGTCAGTCACCGGGGGTACTGGGTCTTATGCTGTAATCACCTGTGATCTTCCTGGAGAAAATACCAGATACATCCAGTGGTACCTCCACCAGGAGGGGAAGGCCCCACAGCGTCTTCTGTACTGTGACACCTACCAGTCCAAGATTGTGCTGGATTCAGGAATCAGTCCAGGAAATAAGGATAATTATCTAATCTTGAAGGGGAGCTGGAAATTGGTACTGCAAAATCTAATTGAAAATGATTCTGGGGTCTATTACTGTGCCACCTGGGACACGCACAGTGACTCAGACCTGCTCTACACCACACTGAAATCTGCCCTGTTGCTGCTTCTGCTACACAAAATAGAGCTGCCCCTTCTCATTTCCTGCCACCAAATTTACTGTATTCTGTACAAATAGAAGCACAGCTTCACTCCCGATCTCCCCCTAATATCACACTCCCCTGGCAGCAGCTGCACCTGTTCCCCACCCCTCCCCTAGGACTTTCCTGAAGACCAAGCTGCCATCTCCAGGCCTCAACTAAGCAGCCTGCCTGAGAGCAAGGTTCTCTCAGCTCTCCTAGGGCACAGGGGAGGCCCACTCACTCTGCTTCCTAGGACACACAGGTACACCTAGGGTCCAGCTGTGATTGAGATAGTTTGGACAGAAAATGGGAAGGGTATTTATACTGAATCATGTATCCAGAGATCACAGCTGAGAGCAGTGCTCCTCTTTTAGGTATATAACAATATAAGTAATACTATAATTACCACTAAAACACTTGGCCTAGATATGCAGTCAAAAATTCTCTTCCTCTGCCCTCCCTTTTTTTCCTCTCCTTTCTTACTTACTTGCTTTTTTTTATTATTTCCCCCCTCTCCCTCCCTGTCTCCTTCCCCCTCCCTCCCTCCTTCCTCCTTCTGTCCCTCCTTCCTCCTTCTGTCCCTCCTTCCCTTCCTTTCTTCCTTCTTTACTTCTTCCTTCCTTCTTCCGTTTTTTCCTTCCTTCCTTCCTTTCTTTTCTCTCTCTTTCTTTCCTTTTTGGGTACAGAATCAGACTACTTTTTCAATAAAATCAATTGAAATAACTTATTTCCATATGCTCATGCCAACATTCATATAGCTAAGTTTATTTGTTCAGTTTTCATTTTTAAAAATTAGAAATTTGGTTTTTTTTTGTTTTATATTTGTTTTGCATATGTAAAATATTTATAGGGAACTAAAATCAATATAATGTAGAATATTCATTTGGAAATTTTAAATTCCATTCTAGATTTCTTTTTTTTTCTTTCTTTGTTTTTATTTTTGAAATGGAGTTTCACTCTGTCACCTAGGATGGAGTGCAGCAGCACAATCTCAGCTCACGGCAACCTCCACCTCCTGGGTTCAACTGATTCTCCTGCCTCAGCCTCCCGAGTAGCTGGGATTACAGGCACACACCAGCACGCCCAGCTAAAGTTTGCATTTTTGGTAGAGATGGGGTTTCCCCACGTTGGCCAGGCTGGTCTGCAACTCCTGACCTCAGGTGATCCCCCGGCCTCGGGAAGGCGAGCTTCCCTCCTTCAGAAGGACCCTGAGAAGTCAGCTTTCAGAGCTGCTCCTGCTGCAGCCTTGTTTCCTGCACGTGTGTCCAGAGGCAGAGGGAGATTACCTGGAGGGCCCTCCCTTTCTCATTCCCAGCTGTGATGACATCAAAAACTGAATTCTCTGAGCTAAGCCAATACAACAACCGAGACTGACATTGTTCTACATCTTATTCTGCATATTTTAAACATGAGTCTAGACATATTTGTTATAGAGGAGGTGAAAATCTAGATATGCACTACTGAATTTCCACCGTTATCTTACTGGACTTGTTTCACTACCCGTATCGCCATCT
>PVKV010039236.1:0-13466 GCA_004027835.1 Alouatta palliata | reverse complement strand
CTAACATGTTCAAATATAAGTATGTGTTCACATATCTATCACCCCAAGCGAACAAGTGCTCCTTGTAGGTAGACAGAGGAACTATAACATTTTGTATCATCAGAGCCAGCCCAGAAGGATTTACACATGGTAGGTATCAGGCATCTGCCTAGGGCAAGATAATTTAGATGACAACAAACAAGAAGCACTAAAAACATTTGGAAGTGTAAGACCCAAAAGACAAATACTGAAATCTAAGCCCACACACAGAGAAGTCAACGAGTCAATTCCCATTACAAAACCCCAGAAAATATTAGGAATTCAAGGCATCAGACAATTCAGGAGGCCTGGGTATGGTATGAGGCTGAAAACAAAAGGACTAGTTGAAACTGTTCAAGAAAACAATCAGAACTCTACAGTTCTTCCTCTATTCTGCCCACCAAGTAGGGCTAGACATCTGTCCATCACCACACTATCTGAAAATAGAAGAATCACTCCTAGAGAATTTGGACCAGGCAGGCTCAAGGTTCAGGGACCCAGGTTTTGCTGAATATCAGAGGTGAGCACCAATCTGAAAACAGATCCCAACCCCTATTCCTACTAGGCAGCCAGGACAATGGCAGAGGCTTCTACCTCCATGAATAATAATGAAAGATAAGTCCTCAAGATAACTAGGTAAAGAGAAAAACACAAAGATAGTAGCAGTTGGACTGGGAGTGAAGCAAAAACTTCAAATAAAATGAAAATGTCAAGGTAGCTAATCAAGTACTAGCATAAAGCCCTCTTCTCAGCCTCAGACTTGCACAACTAAGGCTCAGCAGCCATTTAAACAAAGCCTTTACACAAAGCACAAAAGTCAAAACAGAAAGAGTTGAGGAAGAAATAAAAAGTTAGATAGTGAGAAAATGCTCTTAGAAAATGAAAATACAGCCAGGAGCAGCAGCTCATGCCTATAATCCCAGCACTTTGGGAAGCCATGGTGGGAGGATCACTTGACCCCAGGGTTTAAGACTAGCCTAGGCCCATGCTGGAGTGCAATGACTGGTGCAATCTCAGCTCACTGCAACCGTCACCTCTCAGGTTCAAGCGATTCTCCTGCCTCAGCCTTCTGAGTAACTGGGACTACAGGCGTCCGCCACCATGCCCAGCTAATTTTTTGTATTTTAGTACAGACAGGGTTTCAACATGTTGGCCAGGATGGTCTCTATCTTGACCTTGTGATCTGCGCTCCTTGGCTCCCAAAGTGCTGGGATTATGAGCATGAGTGTAGTCATTTTTTATATACTCTGAATACAAGCCTTTTGTAAAATAATTCATCATGACTTTCTTTTCCCTCTACTTAATAATCTTTTGAACAAGAAAATTTTCATTCTAATAAAGTATAACTTGTCAATCTTTTCCTTTATTGTTAGAGCTTTTTGTATCTTTATAAAAGATCTTTATATACACCAGTGTCAACAAGAATAGTTTCCTATGCTTTCTTCAAGGTGAATTATTTTTACATTTCCATTCAGATCTACCATCTACTTGGAATTGAGTTTGGAGTATATTATGTGAGGCAGGAATCAATATTCATGGCTTTCAGTATTGGTCTAGTATCATTTATTGGATAGGTCATCATTTTCAATTTCAACTGGCATAGCATCACTTATTGTAAAGGGCATCATTTCTCTACTGCGCTACAATGTCACTTCTTTCAAACATCAGTGGATGATATATGTCCACGGCGTGGACATGCAAGAAGCGTAAGAACTTAAAAGAACCTATTTTCCTTCAAGGCTAAGATCCAGAATCTCTGGAAAAGAGAATGGCTTCCCCAAGAACATGGAGCCTGCTGGTAATGGCAAAACTTTCCAGGGCGCTTGGGTTGGAGCTGGTCTTTAGTAACAACCTGCTGACTGGCAGAGGAACTTTTGGAAAGACATGAGTGAGCCAGAGTTAGTCCATAGGTGTGGCTCTTCAAGGTCTGGTTCTGGCCCCTCTATTCTGTTTCAGTGGTCTGTCTTTTACCCCAAATCACAGTCTTAATTAATAATAAATCTTGATTTCTGGAAACATAAGTTCTCTAGTTTTGATCATCTTCAAGATTTTCATATTCTTTGTAACCTTTTGCATTTTCATATGAAAGTCATAATCAGTTGTTCAATTTCCATACTCCAGAAAAAGTCTGTTGGACTTTTATTGGGTCTGCATTAAATAACTGGATTAACTTGGGGAGAACTGGTATCTTTATGATAGTCTTTCAATTCATAAACATAGTAAATCTTTCCATTTGTTTAGATTTTTTTAATTCTATCAATATTTTTGTAGTTTTCAATATGAACATCTTGTATTTTTTATTACTTATTCCTTAGCATTTGATACTTTCGATACTACTATAAATAGCATTGTTCCTTTTATTCATTTTCTAATTCTTCTTTGCAAACATAGAGAAAAATGGTATGTTTTTAAAATATTGACATTATAACTAGGTGCAGTGGCTCATGCCTGTAATCCCAGCACTTTGGGAGGTTGAGGTGGGAGGACTGCTTGAGACCAGCCTGGGCAAAATAACAAAATCCTGTCTCTACAAAAAGAATCAAAAATTAGGTAGGCATGGTGGTACACATCTGTAGTCCCAGCTACTGGGGAGGCTGAGGTTAAATGATTGCTTGAACATAGGAGGGCCAAGGCTACAGTGAGCTGTGATCATGTCACTGCACTCGAGCCTGGGCAACAGAGCAAGACTTTGTATCTATCGATCAATCAATACAATTCTGAAATTGTAGCCATCAAAGTCCCTTAGTTATTCTCAGTATTTTCTACGGATTCTATTGGACATTTTGTACTTAAAATCATGTCAAATACATGTGATTATTTCAACTTTTCCTTTGCATTCTGTATGTTTCTTACCTTACTGTATTAGCTAATACATATAATACTATGTTCCAGAGATGTGATGATAACAGGTGCTACAGTTTGAATGTTTGTACTCCCAGGCATCATGTTGAAATTTGATCCCCAATGTTGGAGGTGGACCACAATGGGAGTTGTTTGGGTCATGAAGGCTGATCTCCCATGAAGAGATTAATGCCCTTCAGGAGGGGAAAGGTGAGAGAGTTCTCACTCTGTTAGTTCCTAGGATAGCTGGTTGTTAAAAGATTGAGCCCAGGAGTTCAAGGTTACAGTGGGCTATAATTGTATTACTGCACTCCAGCCTGGGTGACATAGCAAGATCCTGTCTCAAAAACAAAAAGCTTGGCAGAGCAAGATGGCTGACTAGAAACACCTGGTGCTCGTCTCCTCCATAAGAACGAGCAAAGGTGAAAAATAAATAGCTAAGATTTGACTGAAGTGTTGAAGAAAGAAAAGTGAAATGCAGCAGGGGAATGGAGACTCACCTGTGGTGACTGGAAATCCAAGAGGGCAGCGTAAAGACATCTGACCTCTGCAGCACCATCTCCCCAAACCAGATCAGACTAGGGCCTGGAGACAGGAAGGACTTCCCATTTACGGAAAAAGTAAGCAGAAGATCCCCACCATCCCCCATCACCACTGCAAAAGCCTACAGTCCTTACAAGTCCTGAACCCAGTTTGGAAAGCTGCCAGAAATTCATGCAATTACACTGCTCCAGATTGGGAACACAAGGTATGCTAACTCACCCCTTGTGAGCCAAGCTATTGCAGCAAGACACCATTTTGAAACTACAGCCACCTCTGGAATGCTCCCTCTTCTGGGGTACAGTAGCCACTGCATCTCTCCAACACTGGGGCTCCATCTTCATTACACCAAACCCACACAGGTGGCTAAATACCACAACCCCAGATGTACAAAGCTTGGGCTCAGGATTGCCTGTGACTCTGGTCCTGCACAGCAGGGAAACCAATTCCTGTTGTTACACTTCCAGTCAGAAGCACAGTCTGCCATGCCCACCCAGGGTGAACATGCCCTTGAGAGCCAGCCATGTCCTTGCCCACCATCCCCAAAGCAGAAGAGGTCCCTAAGCCTACAAGGAGCCAATATTCCCTGGGGCCAGTGGCTACACCCCACTCAGAACCTGAGGAACAGGCCCACAGCACTCCCACCCACCACAAACATGCCCCTGGACTACCCAAAGGTCCCATGCTCCCAATAAAGGCTCAAGACAAGTCCCACAGGCCACCCTCACAGGCATGCCCCCAGGCCAGCCAAGCAGCGAAGAGCTCAAGTCTTGGATCTGAAAAATAGCCCTGCAGGCCACACCCAGTAAGCTAAGCACACCCCTGAGCTGGCTGAGCAGCCTTACACCTGCATCTCAGACCTGAGAAACAGGCTCACAAGCCACCCTTGGCAGACACAACCCCAGGCCTACTAAGCAGTTATGTACTCACATCCTAGGCTCAAGAAATGGCCCTGTGGGCCACCTCTAGCAGACACGTTCCCAGGCCAACAAAGCAATCCTGTGTCTGCATCTCAGGCCTATGAAACAACCCTGTGGGCCACCCTCTGCAGAAGCACCCCCAGGCCAGCTGAGCAGCTGCAACCATGTCACAGGCTTGAGAAACAGCCCTAAGTCTGCTGTCTCCCTACCCCTAGGTATTCCCCCAGGTCAGGCAAGCAGTCTTATATCTACATATCAAGCCTCAGAAATAGCCCTATAGGTTGCCAATGGCAGACACAGACCTAGGCCAGCCAAGCAGGTGCATATCCACATCATGAGCCAGAGAAACCCTGTGAACCAACTCCAGCAGACATGTACCCAGGAAAGCTGAGCAGCCACTCGCCCACATATGAAGCCAAAGAAATAGCTCCACAGGCTGTCCAAGTTGGGCAAAATCCTAGATCAGATGAGTAGCCTTGTGCCTGTGTCCTGAGCTGGAGAAACAGCCCTGTGGACTGCACCTGACAGATAAGCCTACAGGTCAGTCAAGCAGCCTTGTGTCCACATCCAGAGCCTAAGAAACGGCCCTACAAGCAGACGGTGGCAGACATAACCCCAGCCCAGCTAAGCAGCTGCATGTCTGCATCCTAGGCCTGAGAAACAGCCCCACAAGCCATTCCTAGAAGGCATGTCCACCGACCAGCCAAGCAACTGTATACCTATGTTCAAAGGCAGAAGAATGGCTCATGGTCCCAACCCCAGCAGACCATACCCCAAGTTGGCTGATCCACTGTGTATACACACATGTCCCCACCTAGAGAAACAGCTCCAGCAAGTCCACTCCTAGAAAACCTGTACCATCATTACCACAAACTCTTTCAGCCTAGACCACTCAGAAATATACAAATTCCACTAGTGTGGGTTACAGCTGAAAAAACTACCTGGAGATTAGGTCAACACACCCCACCAAACCAACACCCCAAGACTCATTCATACAAATAGAATTTCCCTCTGAAACCTACTCCACAAAATTGGAAGAGGCGACTTTTTCACTAGAGGGATACAAATCAACATAAGGATATATCAACCATGAAAAAGCAAGGAAACGTCACCTACAAAGAAAAACAAACCATCAGGTAACAAATCTCAATCATAACAAAATATAATAAATCCTCTCCTATCAAATAATAACTTTGAATATAAATGGATTAAATCTACATTTAGAAGATACATAGGTTGAATGGATAAAAAAGAAAGACTCTATGATATACTGCCAACAAGTAACTCGCCTCATCTTTAAAAAAAAAAGATTCAAAATATTAATCTTATGGAAACTCAGTGCCATACAAGAGACGACAGTCAGATAATTCAACAAAATTGGGGAAATCAATTCATGATTTGAATAACAAATTCAAAAAAAAGACAGATAAACCAAACAAAAATCCTACAGCTGAAGAATTCAATGACTGAAACAAAATATAAAATCAAGAGCTTCTAGAACAGACTAGACTAAGCAGAAGAAAGAATTTCTGAACTTCAACACAGGTCTTTTGAAATAACATAGGCAGATAAAAATTAAATTACAAAAATGAATAAAGCATGAGGACTATGGGACACTATTATGTGAATAAAGTATTACAGATGTTCCAGAAGAAGAAAAAAAGGGAAAGGTAGGGAAAACCTACTTAATAAAATAACAGAAAAAATTCCCCAAGTATTGGGAGAGAGATGGACATCCAGGACTAAGAAGCTCAAAGAACCCCAACAGATTCAACCCAAATAGGTCCTCACAGAGGTACATTATAACTAAATTGTCCAAAGTCTAAGACAAAGAAAGAATTTTAAAAGCAGCAAGAGAAAAGCGTCAAGTCACATATAAAGGAAACCCCACCGGCTGACAGTAAATTTCTCAGGAGAAACCTTACAGGCCAAGAGAGAGTGGGATGATATATTCAAAGTACTGAAAGGAAAAATAAAATTTAAAAATGGCAATGAGGAATATTATACTCAGCAAACCTACACTTTAAAAATGGATAAAAATAAATAAAATCTTTCACAGACAAGAAAAACTAAGAAAATTCATCACCACTAAACTGATCTTACAAGAAATACTCAAGGGAGTCTTACATCTGGAAGTAAAAAGATGAGAACCACCAACAAGAAAACACAGGAAACATGAAACTCATTGGTAGGACTCATACATGAACAAGAGAGAAAAGGAAATAAAACCTATCATTGTAGAAAACCACCCAACTATAAAAATAATGAGAGGAAATAAGAAAAAAAGGATATTTAAAAAAATCAGAAAACCATGAAATAACAGGAGTAAATCCTCTCCTATCAATAATGACCTTGAATATAAATGGATTAAATCTACATTTAGAAGATATAGATGGTTGCATGGATAAAAAAGAAAGACTCTACGACATATTGCCAACAAGTAACTCACCTCACCTATAATGACACACATAGACTGTAACTGAAGGAATTAAAAAGACATTCAATGCAAAAGAAAACCAAAAGTGAGCATAAATAGCTGTACTTATATTGGACAAAAAGACCTGAAGTTAAAAGCTGTAAAAAGAGACAAGATTATATAATAATAAAGCAATCAATTTAGCAAGAAAATATTAACAATTATAAATATATATGCATCAAACACCAGAGCACTCAGACATATAAAACAAATATTATTAGACTCAAATGAAGAGATAGATCCAAATACAATAAGAGTTAGGGACTTTAACACCCCACTCTCAGCAACAGAAAGATCATCTTGACAGAAAACCAACAATGGGACATCAGATCTAAAATGCACAATAAACCAAATGGATGTAACAGTTATTTATAGAACATTTCACCCAACAGCTACAGAATACACATTCTGCTCATCGGCACATTGATCATTCTCCAGGATTAACCATAGGATAGAGTACAAAGCAAGTCTCAAAAAATTTTTTAAGATAAAATCATATCAAGTATCTTCTCACACAAAAATGGAACAAAGCTAGATATCAATAAGAAGAGGAACATCTCAAACAATATAAATGCATGGAAATTAAACAACATGCTCCTGAATGACCAACGGGTGAAAGAAGAAATTAAGAATGAATTTCAAAATTCCTTGAAATAAATGAAAATAGAATTGTAAGACCCCAAAATCTAGGGGACACAGCAAAAGCAGCATTAAGAGGAAAGTTGAAGGAAATAAATGCTGACATCATTAAAAACTAGACAGATTTCAAATAACCTAATTGTGCACCTCAAGAAACTAGAAAAGCAAAACAAAAAGTTAACAGAAGTAAAGAAATAATAAAGACCAGAACAGAAATAAACAAAATTGAGACTAAAAACAAAAGATCAACAAAAGTGGAATTACGGAGTCAAGATGGCCGAACAGACATAAAACTCTGGTGCACAACACCCAGCGAGTGAGACACAGAAATAGAGAGATCTCCTAGCTCCAACCGAGTTACCAGGTGCATTTCAACGGGTCTGGTGATACAATGAGCAAAGCCCAGGCAGGGCAGACTGAGGTAGGGAGGGGTGCCACTTCACCTAGGAAATGCATCTGACCAGTGAGTCGGAGGTTCCGCCTCTGGCACTCCGGTCCAGATACAATGCTTCCCCCAAAGCCTCAGCAATGTACAGAACCGGATCTTTGCCAGTGAAGCACCAGAAATTACAAGTGCAGAATTGAATAATAATCCAGGACGGTGTCCCGGATTGGCACACAGATCTAAGCAAACACATAAGCCCGTAAGTCAGCCAAGAGAGCCTGCAGACCGAGGTATTACCCCTTCCTGCTGCCCAGAGAGAGAGAGAGATGTAAGCAGCGAGACAGACGGTGCAGCTGGGCAGGTCCCTACCCTCCCCGACAAACCCCAGAGGGCTGAAGCACTAACTCTAGTGGGTTACACAGCCAGTGCCTAAGTCTGAGCTGAATGCTGAATGATCCAGCCCTGTGGAGCAAAGCCACAATGCACAATTAAAGGAGTGGGACTAGGCTTCATGTTTTAACAAAAAACACAGGAAGCCTATGTAGCAATGGGACTGTGTTCTTGACCACCCAGCAGTGCCTCCAGGTCAGCAGAAGAGGCGGGCCTAACCTCCCAGTGTAAACAAAAGGGACATAGAAAGCCTACCTAGTAATCTGAAGGAGTCCCTAGAAACCCAGTAGCACCTCAACAGGCAAACAAGTGACCTCATCAAGCAGCTCCCTAAGATCACAGCCAGGTAAATCCACGAATATGGGAATAAGCCAGCACAAAAAAGATGAAACCATCAAAGACCAGAACTCCTCTTCTCCTTCAAAGGATCACAACTCCTCAACAACACAGGAATACAACATGACCAAGAAAGAGTGTAACAAGTTGACAGAAACAGGCTTCAGAAGGTGGATAATAACAAACTTTTCTGAGCTAAAGGAACACGTTCTAACTCAATGCAAAGAAATCAAAAACCTTGAAAAAAGGTTAGACAAAATGCTAACTAGAATAACCAGCTTAGAGAAGAACATAAACGACTTGATGGAGTCGAAAAACACAGCAGGAGAACTACATGAAGCAAACACAAGTTTTTTTGTTTTTTTTTTTTTAGCCTACAGCACCCAGTATTCCCACGTGGTCTCCCATCCAAGTACTAACCAGGCCCAACCCTGCTTAGCTTCCGAGATCAGATGAGATTGGGCACGTTCAGGGTGGCATGGCCATAGACACAAACACAAGTTTTAATAGCCAAATTGATCAAGCAGAAGAAAGGATATCAGAGATTGAAGATCAACTCAATGAAATAAAAAGAGAAGGCAAAGACAAGCGAAAAAAGAGTGTAAAGAAATGAACAAAGCCTCCAAGAAATATGGGATTATGTGAAAAGATCTAATACGCTTGATCAGTGTACCTGAATATGATGAGGAGAATGAATCCAAGCTGGAAAACACGCTCCAGGATATTATCCAGGAGAACTTCCCAAGCCTAGCAAGGCAGTCCAACATTCAAATTCAAAAAATACAAAGAACTCCAAAAAGATATTCCTTAAGAAGACCAACCCAAAGGCACATAATCGTCAGATTCACCAGGGTTGAAATGAAGGAAAAAATGCTAAGGGCAGCCAGAGAGAAAGGTCAGGTCACTAACAGAGGGAAGTCAGTCGACTCACAGCAGATCTCTTGGCAGAAAACCTACAAGCCAGAAGAGAGTGGGGGCCAATATTCAATATCCTTTAAGAAAAGAACTTTCAACCCAGAATCTTATATCCAGCCAAACTAAGCTTCATAAGTGAAAGAGAAATAAAATCCATTATGGACAAGCAATTACTGAGAGATTTCGTCACCACCAGACCTGCCCTACAAGAGCTCCTGAAACAAACACTAAGCACATAAAGGAACAAGTACCGGACACTGCAAAAGCACACAAATGGCAAAGACCAAAAATGCAATGAAGAAAATGAGTCAACTAATGAGTAAGAAAACCAGCCGGTAACAAAATGGCAGGACCAAATTCACACATAACAATATTAACATGGAATGTAAGTGGCCTAAACGCCCCAATCAAAAGACACAGACTGGCAAACTGGATAAAAACTCAAGACCCATTGGTGTGCTGTATTCAAGAAACCCCTCTCACATACAAAGACACACATAGACTCAATACATACAGATGGAAGAAGATTTACCAAGCAAATGGAGAACAAAAAAAAAGCAGGGGTTGCAATCCTAGTCTCTGATAAAACAGACTTCAAACCACCAAAGATCAAAAGAGACAAAGAAGGACATTACATAATGTTAAAAGGATCAATCCAACAAGAAGAGCTAATTATCCTAAATACACACGCACCCAACACAGGAGCATCCAGATTCATAAAGCAAGTTAACAACCTAAAACAAGATTCAGACTCCCACACAATAATAGTGGGAGACTTCAGCACTCCACTGTCAATATTAGACACATCAACGAGACAGAAAATTAACAAGGACATCTAGGATGAATGCAGAGCTGGACCAAGTGGACCTAACAGACATATACAGAAGGCTCCACCCCAAATCCACAGAATATACATTTTTCTCAGCACTACATCACACATATTCTAAAATTGACCACATAATTGGAAGTAAATCACTCCTCAGCAAATGCAAAAGAACGGAAATCATAACAGTCTATTAGACCGCGGTGCAATCAGATTAGAATTGCAGATTAAGAAACACACTCAAATCTGCACAACCACTTGGAAACTGAACAAGTTGCTTCTGAGTGTTGACTGGATAAACAATGAAATGAAGGCAGAAATAAAGATGTTCTTCAAAACCAATCAGAATGAAGACAAAACTTACCAGAATCTCTAGCACACCTTTAAAGCAGTGTCCAGAGGAAAATTTATAGCAATAAATGCCCATATGAAAAACAAGGAAAATCTAAAATTGACACCCTATCATCAAAATTGAAAGAGCTAGAGGAGGAAGATCAAAAAAAACTCAAAAGGTAGCAGAAGACAATAAATAACTAAGATCAGGGCAAAACAGAAGGAGATAGATGCAAAAAAAAACCCTTCAAAAAATCAATATATCCAGGAGCTGGTTTTTTGAAAAGATCAACAAAATAGACCACTAGCCAGACTAACAAAAACGAAAAGAGAAAAAAATCAAATGGATGCAATAAAAAAAGATAAAGGGTACATAACCACTGATCCCACAGAAATATATCAGAGATTACTACAAACAGCTCTATGTACATAAACCAGAAAACCGGGAAGAAATTGATAAATTCCAGGACACTTGTAATCTACAAAGACTAAACCAGAAGGAAGTTCAAACCCTGGAAAGACCAATAACAAGGGCTGAAGTTGAGGCAGCAATCAATAGCCTACCAACCAAAAAAAAGTCCAGGTCCAGATGGGTTCACAGCTGAATTCTACCAGACATACAAAGAGGAGCTGGTTCCATTCCTTCTGAAACTATATCAAACAATATAAAAAGAGAGAATCCTCCCTAACACATTTTATGAGACCAACACCATCCTGACACGAAAACCAGGCAGACACTCAACTAAAAAATAAAACTTCAGGCCAGTATCCATGATGAACATCTACACAAATATCATCAATAAAATACTGGCAAAGCAAATGCAACAGCACATCAAAAAGCTTATTCATCATGATGAAATGGGCTTCATCCAGGGGATACAAGGCTGGTTCAACATACGCAAGTCTATAAACATAATCCATCACATAAATGGAACCAAAGACAAAAACAACATGATTATCTCAATAGACGCAGATTCAACAGCCCTTCATGCTAAAAACTCTCAATAAACTAGGTATCGACAGAATGTATCATAAAATGATAAAAGTTATTTATGATAAACCTACAACCAATATCATACTGAACGGGCAAAGACTGGAAGAATTCCCCTTGAATTCAGGCACTAGACAAGGATAACCTCTCTAACCACTCCTATTCAATATAGTATTGGGAGTTCTAGCCAGAGCAATCAGGCAACGAAAAGAAATAAAAGGTGTTCAATTAGGAGAAGAGGAAGTCAAACTTTCTCTATTTGCAGATGACATGATTGTATATCTAGAAGACCCCATTGTCTCAGCCTACAATCTTCTCGAACTGATAAGCAATTTCAGCAAAGTATCAGGATACAAAATCAATGTGCAGAAATCACAAGCATTCCTATATACCAGTAACAGACAGAGAGCCAAATCAAGAGTGAACTCGCATTCACAATTGCTACAAAGAGAATAAAATACCTAGGAATACAACTAACAAAGGATGTAAAGGACCTCTTCAAGGAGAACTACAAACCACTGCTCAACAAAATAAGAGAGGACACAAACAGAGGGAAAAACATTCCATGATCATGGTTAGGAAGAATCAATATCATGAAAATGGCCATAATGCCCAAAGTAATTTATACATTCAATGCCATCCCCATCAAGCTACCAATGACCTTCTTCACAGAATTGGAAAAAAACACTTTAAACTTCATATGGAATCACAAAGGACCCCACATAGCCAAGACAATCCTAAGCAAAAAGAACAAAGCCAGAGGCATCACACTGCCAGACTTCAAACTATACTACAAGGCTACAGTAATCAAAACAGCATGGTACTGGTACCACAACAGAGACACAGACCAATGGAACAGAAGAGAGGCCTCAGAAGCAACACCACACATCTATAACCATCTGATCTTTGACAAACCTGACAAAAACAAGCAATGGGAAAGGACTCAATGGTTAATAAATGATGTTGGGAAAACTGGCTAGCAATGTGCAGAAAGCAGAAACTGGACCCCTTCCTGACACCTTACACTAAAATTAACTCCAGATGGATCAAAGATTTAAACATAAAACCTAACACCATAAAAACCCTACAAGAAAATCTAGGCAAAACCATTCAGGACATAGGCGTAGGCAAGGACTTCATGACCAAAACACCAAAAGCATTGGCAACAAAAGCCAAAATAGACAAATGAGACCTAATCAAACTCCACAGCTTCTGCACAGCAAAAGAAACAGTCATTAGAGTGAATCAGCAACCAACAGAATAGGAAAAAATTTTTGCAGTCTACCCATCTGACAAAGGGCTGATATCCAGAATCTACAAAGAACTAAAACAGATTTACAAGAAAAAAATAAACAAGCCCATTCAAAAGTGGGTAAAGGACATGAACAGACACTTTACAAAAGAAGACATACATGAGGCCAACAAACATATGAAAAAATGCTCATCATCACTGGTCATTAGAGAAATGCAAATCAAAACTATATTGAGATACCACCTCACGCCACTTAGAAGGGCGATCATTAAAAAATCTGGAGACAACAGATGCTGGAGAGGATGTGGAGAAATAGGAACACTTTTACACTGTTGAAGGGAGTATAAATTAGTTCAACCATTGTGGAAGACAGTGTGGCGATGCCTCAAGGACCTAGAAATAGAAATTCCATTTGACCCAGCAATCCCATTACTGGGTATATATCCAAAGGATTATAAATCATTCTATTATAAGGACACATGCACACGAATGTTCATTGCAGCACAGTTTACAATAGCAAAGACCTGGAACCAACTCAAATGCCCATCGATGATAAACTGGACAGGGAAAATGTGGCACATATACACCATGGAATATTATGCAGCCA
>PVKV010039235.1:0-13223 GCA_004027835.1 Alouatta palliata | reverse complement strand
CATTCTCTGCCACACTTTACCTATTCTTGAAGGTTTGGTAAAACTTGCCTTGGCCAGGCGTGGTGGTTTATGCCTGTAATCCCAGCACTTTGGGAGGCTGAGGCAGGCAGATCAGGAGGTCAGGAGATGGAGACCATCCTGGCCAACATGGTGAAACCCCATCTCTACTAAAATACAAAAATTAGCTGGGTGTAGTGGCATGCACCTGCAGTCCCAGCTACTTGGAAGGCTGAGGCAGGAGAATCACTTGAACTCAGGAAGCAGAGGTTGCAGTGAGCTGAGATCACACCACTGCACTCCAGCCTGGTGACAGAGACTCTGTTGCAAAAACAAAAAACAACAACAAAAAAACTTGCCTGTAAAACTCTCTGTGCCTGATGCCTATTGAGGTGAGAAGCTTTTAACAATTAATATTGAACTATCCTTGGCCAGGGGCAGTGGCTCACGCCTGTAATCCCAGTACTTTGGGAGGCCAAGGTGGGCAGATCACCAGGTCAGCGGATCGAGACTAGCCTGGCCAACATGGTGAAACCACGTCTCTACTAAAATACAAAAAGCCGGGCGTGGTGGCTCGTGCCTGTAATCCCAGCGACGTGGGAGGCTAAGGCAGGGAATAACTTGAACCCGGGAAGCGGGGATTGCAGTGAGCCGAGACTCCTTCACTGCACTCCAGCCTGGCAACAGAGCAAGAATCTGTCTCAAAACAAACAAAAAACAAACAAACAAAAAACCCACAATGATTATTGAACTATCCTCTTGAGCTAATTTTGGTAATTTATATAGTTCTACCAACAACTGTTTATATTTTTTTTATAAACTTCCAAATTTATTGGCATAAAGTTAATGATACTCCATTATGATTTAAATACTGCATACCTTTTCTGCAGTTATAGTTTCTTTTTTGCTCCTGATAACTATTTTTTTTAGATGGAATCTTGCTTTGTTGACCAGGCTCGAGTGCAGGGGTACAATCTCAGCTCACTGCAACCTCTGCCTCTCAGGTTTCAAGCAATTCTCCTGCCTCAGCCTCCCAAGTAGCTGGGATTACAGTAGCCACCACATCCGGCAAATTTTGTATTTTTAGTAGAGACCAGGTTTTGCCATGTTGGTCAGGCTGGTCTCAAACTCCCAACCTCAGGTGATCCGCCCACCTTAGCCTCCCAAAGTGCTGGGATTACAGGCATGAGCCACTGTGCCTGGCCTAATTTTTGTATTTTCAGTAGAGACAGGGTTTCACCATGTTGCCAAGGCAGGTCTTAAACTCCTGACCTCAGGTGATCCACCCACCTCAGCCTCCCAAAGTGCCGGGATTACAGGTGTGAGCCAGTGCACCTGGCCCTAACATCTCTTTTCAAAGCAGGTTTGGATTTCGTTAATCTGTTTTATTTCTTCAGTTTCTACCTCTTTATTTTCCATTCTAGGATGGGGAAGTTATGTGTAGGTGTCACCAGGAGTATGCTGACTTGAGCCCTCCTGCCTCCTGGCAACAGAGATCTGGGGCTTCGGGGGAAGGGCGGGGGAAGGGAAAGGGGAAGGCACCCAAGGCCATGAGTGCCTCAGCTTTCCCTTGAACTCCTGGGGACTGAGGTCTTTTATTCCCATTCTTCCGATGTCTTCAGGTTTATTTTTATCATTCTCTTTGTTGTTGTACAACAAATTTGCCTAAATCTACAGACTGCACTGTTTAGCTGGATTGCATAAGGCTTGACAGGACATTCTCATTTTTGTTTGGTTCTGAGTACTTTCTATTCTTGTTACATGTTTAATGCATGAGCTACTCAGCAGTGAATTGAAAGTTTAAAACATTCTTCAACTTCATTTCTACTGTTGATTTGAAATTTAATTGTATAATGATTTTTAAAAAATGGCTTATTTGAGACTGAAGTTTGGAAATTTCCTGAGACTTCCTTTGTCCTGGTAGAAGGCCAACTTTTATAACCCTTCCATGTCAACTCAGCTATTTGTAGGGAAGATTCTATCTATTAGATCTGGCTTGGCTTGTTCGTTTCACTTTTCCAATTTTCAGGGTTCTTTCTTTTCTTTTCAAGACAGGCTAGAGTGCAGTGGTGCAATCACAGCTCATTGCAGCCTCAACCTCCTGAGCTCAAGCAATTCTCCTGCCCACCCTCCTCAGCCTCCTGAGTAGCTGGGATCATACACAACTAATTTTTAAATTTCTTTCAGAGACAGTGTATGCCACCATACACAACTAACTTTTAAATTTCTCTCAGAGATGGGTTTCATGGCAGGGCATGGTGGCTCACACCTGTAATCCTAGAGCATTGTGGGAGATCGAGGCAGGTGGATCACCTGAGTGAGGTCAAGAGTTCAAGATCAGCCTGGCGAACTGGTGAAACCCCATCTGTACCTAAAATACAAAAATTACCTGCGTGTGGTAGCAGGTGCCTGTAAGCCCAGCTACTCAGGAGGCTGAGGCAGGATAATCATTTGAACCCGAGAGGCAGAGGTTGTAGTGAGCCAAGATTGTGCCATTGCACTCCAGCCTGGGCAACACAGTGAGACTACATTTCAAAAAAAAGAGACGAGCTTTTACTTTGTTGCTCAGGCTGGTCTTGAACTCTCAAACTGACGTGATCTTCCTGCCCTGGCCTCCCAAAACGGTGGGATTACAGGCATGAGTCACCACGCTTGGCCCTAGGCCCTAATTTTTAGTATTTATTCATTTTTGCCTTGAAAAAGTGTAACAAAGCTGTGTTAAAATACCCCTCTTTGATGGTGTGTTCATCAATTCCTCCTTAAAAATCTGCTAGTTTTTGTTTTACTTTTTTTTCTTTATATAATTTGGTGTTAGGTACATTCAAGCACATTAGCTGCTGTATCTTTTGGGTGAATCATTCCATTTATTTATTTATTTTTAGGTTTTTTTCTTCTTTGAGACAGTCTCACTCTGTCGCCCAGGCTGGAGTACAGTGGTGCCATCTTGGCTCACTGCAACCTCCATCTCCCAGGTTCAAGTGATTCTCCTGCCTCAGCCTTCCGAGTAGCTGGGATTACAGGCACTCACCACCACACCCGGCAAATTTTTATTTTATTTTATTTATTTATTTTTTTTAAGTAGAGACAGGGTTTTGCTATGTTGGCCAGGCTGGTCTCGGTCTCCTGACCTCAGGAGATCTGCCCGCCTTGGCATCCCAAAGTGCTGGGATTACAGGTGTGAGCCACTGTGCCCGGCCTGGTGAATGATTTCTTTTACTGTGATAAAATAGTCTTTTTCCAGCCGGGTGCAGTGGCTCACGCCTGTAATCCCAGCACTTTGGGAGGCCGAGGCGGGTGGATCACAAGGTCAAGAGATCAAGACCATCCTGTCCAACATGGTGAAACACCGTCACTACTAAAAATACAAAAATTAGCTGGGCATTTGGCACACGCCTGGAGTCCCAGCTACTTGGGAGGCTGAGGCGGAAGAATCGCTTGAACTGGGAGGCGGAGGTTGCAGTTAGCCAAGACTGCACCACTGTGCTCCAGCCTGGTGACAGAGCAAGACTCCGTCTCAAAAAATAAATAAATAAATAAAAATAGTCTTTTTCCTCACTGTGATGCTTAACTTCTGTTTCTTCTACCATTTGCACAATAAGCCTTCCCTGTGTCCTTGCCCAGGCATGGCTGTAGGGAGCCCCACACCCTAAGTTTGTTTCCTGGGTGCCGGGTGGATATTATTACCCCTCTGCCTTCCGGCCCTACCCTGGCCAGGTCACGGTGTTCTGGTTGTGAGTCTAAGGCCTTTTTTCTGGGCAGGTCTCTTTCCTTAGGCAGCAACCTTGATGCTGTGCAGTTAGGACAATGTGTAAAGGTGTGGGTTTATTTTCACTTATCCTACGAGGACATGGAAGACCTTTTAACCTGGGTCTCCTATCTGTCTTCAGCTGCGGAGAATTCTCAGCTCTTCTGTCTACAAATCTTGCTCCTCCCCATTCTCCTTCTGGACACCTATGAGATGAACTGTGGCGCTTCCATGCCGCCATCTCTTCCCTCCCCTTCCAGCCCCGTCACAGTGACCCACCGGGAGGGTCTGAGTTTACACCACTCTGCCAGTTCTTGCAGTTCCTTGCCGTGGTTTCTAACGGGGTCCTTTTCAGAGCCACCTCTTCTGGTAATCTACTAGGTAAGTGACATCTTCTGCCTAGACCCAGGCCTACGGGATTTATACATTAAGACTTTTTGGTGGGGTCCAGTGGCTCACACCTGTAATCCCAGCACTTTGGCAGGCCAAGGCAAGAGGATGGCTTGAGCCCAGGAGTTCGAGACCAGCTTAGACAACACAGTGAGACCCTGTCTCTATAAAAAATTTAAAAAAAATTAGCCAGGAGTGATGGTGCATGCCTGTAGCCCTAGTTGCCAGGGAGGCCGAAATGGGAGGATTGTTTGAGCCCAGGAGCTGGAGGCTGCAGTGAGCTATGATCATGCCACTGCATTCTAGCCTGGGTGACAGAGCCAGATGCCATCCTGGAAGAAAGCAAAAACCAAAACCACCAAAACAACAAAAAAGATTTCACCAAGTCAAGGACAGCCTTCTCTAGTGCCCAAGTGGGTACCCACGAGGCCCCTTGGAAGACAGAGTCACTCCAGAGCCTGGAACAGCGGCACTGTGGCCACAGGTTCGCTGTGAGCATGGCTCGGGGTGTGGGGCTGGGGGGAGCGCCATGCCCGACGTCCTGCGGAAACTCACCCGCTCGTTCTTGTCTGTGCAGAAGAGCCGCGTGTGGTGCCGCTTCTGCACCACGATGAACGTGATCCCGGGCTGGTAGTCTTTCTCCAGCTTGATGCAGGCCTCGCGGATGGCCAGCAGCTCGTGGTGGAGAACCTAGGGGCCCGGGAGGGGAGGAGGCCGTGCTTAAACACGGTAGTGCTTGTGAGCAGTGGTCCCGCGTGTGCTATCTGGGTTTAGAACACCCAGCCGTGGTGATTCAGAGAGACACTGAGTGTGTTCATGGGGGAGGTGAAAACACAGAGGGCAGATGCCATCCTCTCTACAGGGAGGACTGGATGGAGGAGGAGGGGCTTCGCACTCAGAGTCGGGGAGAACACTTCCCCTGCAGGGCCCAGGAGGCTGTGTGTGCCAGGGGTGCAGCCAAGGCCAGGGGAGCAGGCTGGGCTCTGAGCCCAGAAGGCACCCACAGCAGCCAGGCTCCTGTAGAAGCTTGGGCAGGCTCCAAGTCAGGAAGTGCCAGCTGGTCAAGGTGTATCCATTTAGTCCTCCTAGCAGGCCACGGGCCTCAGGAATGAGCTTTGCCTCCACTCTGGACTGGAAAGGCAAACACGGGAGCTGGGCCAAGTGCCATCCAGCCTGTTGATCAAGGAGGTGGGTTCCTGAGCTCCTGGGCTGCCACCAAGGATGTGTTCCCACTGGGTGGGGCTCCTCCCTCAACAGGTCCGGGGTGGCTTTCTTCTGCTTTCCTTGCTAACACCTCCCAAGGAAGCGAGTGTGTGATGTGGTGAGGGGTGGAAAGGAATTGGCGCTAGCCAACAGGAGAAACGTTCGGGGCACCCATCGCCCAAGTTCCAGGCCAGGATGGACTCATTCCTGCCCACAGGTCATCTTGACCTGGGGGGTGCTGCGGGAGCTGCTTTCAACCAAAGACAGCAACAAAGCCATCACCCCTCTGTGATGGCTCCCCTGCCCATGCAGACGCAGTGACCCAATAGGGCCATCCCTGCCATTCTCCACAACCAGACAGTGGCCACGCTGGGGGCCCTACTTTCAACAGAGCTGGCACCGATTCCTTCACCCGGCCCTACCTGCACACCTCTCACACTGCAGACAGCATCCCAGATGCGATGTGCTCCCTGCCTCACAAAGATACCTGACAGCTCTCCACAGCCTGCAAGGCAAAGCGAGGCTCTCGGGAAGCCCCCAGACTGAGCGCTGCTCTGCGAGTCAGCTGGACTCAAGCGTCTCTCCCTCATCTCTTGGTTCCCAAGCCCATACCCGCCCCTCCTCCTCTCCCTCCATCCTGACTCAGCATCACATGTCACGGTCTCGACAGCCCTGTGTCCCATCTCCCCCCCAGACCCCCTTCTATGCCGTGACCAGATCAGCCTTGGGGCCGAATGAAAGCCACACCATTCCTGTCACTTACCAAGTGTAGTGACACAAACAGGTGAATTACAGAACCTGGAGAAGGGGAGGAAAGGTTCCAAGAGGCACCTACCTGCTGGAACTGGCCCTCGGAGACGCCGTCGCGGTAGAAGATGATGCGGGTGGGCTTGAAGCGTGTGGACTTGTAGAACTGGATGAGGAGCTCGCGGACCATGGCAGCCAGGTCTTGAATGATCTCCTGCCGGTGCTGCTGCACACGCACGGTGGCGCAGTAGCGATTGGGGTGGGCATCCATGCTGCCCACCACCTGCGGGAACAGCCAGTGAGTGTGGTCAAGGGTTCCTACAACTTTCCTCTCCTGGACTCACGGGAAGATGGGGACAAGAAGTGTCCCCACCCTGGAACTCACGTCACGGTCAAGTGACAACGGCTGGCTGGTATGAACTCACAGCCTTTAGGCTTTCAGCGTCTGGCAACAGGGCTCATAAATACATCCTAAATTAACAACAGTTTGCCAAGTTACATAGTTAAAACAAAACAAAAACGACTGGGCACGGTGGCTCACACCTGTAATCCCAGCACTGTGGAGGCCAAGGTGGGCGGATCACCTGAGGTCAGGAGTTCGAGACCAGCCTGGCCAAGACGGTGAAAACCCCATCTCTACTAAAAATACAAAAATTAGCTAGGCCCAGCTACTCAGGGGTCTGAATCAGGAGAATTGCCTGAATCCAGGAGGTGGAGGTTGCGGTGAGCCAAGATCATGCCACAGCACTCTAGCCTGGGTGACAGAGTGAGACTCTGTCTCAAAAACAAAAGAACAGATTAGAACTCTCCTCTGCTTAGGATCAGATGTGGCTGAATTAATCAGTCTAAAGAAGACAATGGGTGGGGGTGCCCCTATTTCTTCCAAAGAAACTACAAGCACATCAACATGGAACATCCCAAAGGCAGGCCACCCAGGCCAGCAGCCACTGAAGTGCCACGGCCGCAAACAGGGCAGACCCAGTGAGCGCAGCGCTCTGCGGGTCTTCTGTTGGGCAGGGGAGTGTGAGGGATGAGGCAGCCCAGCCCGTGGAGGGGACCGGCTAGATCCCCAAGTGCTGCTCCAGCCCCTGGCTGGGGAAGGCAAGGCCCTTAAATTTTGAAAAACACTGACTGAAATAAAACCTCTCATGTCATTGAAAAATAGGAACTGCTTCTTGGCAATCTGCCTCCTCCTTCATAAATCCTGACAGAACAAGTTCTCTCCCAGTTAATTCTTCTACTACTCCACGTCCTTTGTCCTGCCTTGGGCTATAATTTTTCTCTTAAACCAAGAGAAAAATAAATAAGTTCTGAAATGTTTCCAGTTGGTATAAACAGAAATACATTAACATAAACAGAAATCTGTTCCTACTGATTGAGAACTGTGGGGATAGGGGATAAACACACAGCTTTCTCTGTTCCTGAAAACTTGAAAAAACAATCTAAGGCTCCAAAAGCCTGAGATAGGGTTGAATGCTTCATAACATTTGTGCAGAAAAAAAGCTAACGGGCACCAGGTGAGGCAAGGACAGGGGAGAGGACCAGCCTGCTGTGCTTCGAGCTTTCCCCAGCTACAGGACCCTCGGGGCTCCCTCCCAGGAAACTGGTCCGCACTGCGCCTCGGTGACGGCCATGCGGTGCTTTACCATCAGAGGAAAGGGCTGAAAACGACTCAGCACGGGCAGGTTCGGCGGCTCATGCCTGTCATTCCAGTACTTTGGGATGTCAAGGCGGGTGGATCGCCTAAGGTCAGGAGTTCGAGGCCAGCCTGGCCAACATGGTTTTGAAAAAATGCAAAAATTAGCCGGCCACGGTGGCGGGTGGCTGTAATCTCAGCTACTCGGGAGGCTGAGGCAGAAGAACTGATTGAACCTGGGAGGCGGAGGTTGCAGTGAGACAAGATTGCACCACTGCACTCCAGCCTGGGCGACAGTTATTCTGTCTCGAAAAAGACAACCAAAATAACAAAACAGAAAAACGCCTCAGCAAAGCGAGCAGCACCGTAAGCATGGGCGTGGTGGCGTTGCGATGATCCGCCAAGCGGCAGGAATGAGTTGGCATGATGTCAGCTTCCTAATGGAAGTGTGCCTGGGTGACACCAGAGAACGGATCATATGCTGGTTTTCTTCCACCTGGGCAGCTCGAATGGCTTCCCTGTGTCCCAGATAGATTCTCCCGCTCCATATTCCCTCCCAACTAATGAAATAATCATGCTAGCATTTTCTTTTTCTCTTCTGCCTTTTTTTTCTTTTGAGATAAAATCTCACTTTTTGGCCAGGCTGGAGTGCAAGCGGCTGATCTCATCTTGCTGCAGCCTCAACCTCCTGGGCTCTGGCTCCTCCCAGCTCAGCCTCCTAGGCAGGTGGGACGACAGGCACACCACCACCTCCAGCTACTTCGTAGAGATGGGGGTTCACCGTGTTGCCCAGGCTGGAATGTGAGCATTTTCTGAGCATCTGCTATGTGCCAGGCACTTAACTACATCATTTCCTAATACTCCCATGAGGTCGACATTTGTTTCCTCATTTTACACCCAAAAAAGTTCTGAAGCAATACGCTCACTGCCCAAGAGCAAGAGAAAACAGAAGCAGCTCTGGCCTGTCTGAGGTTTGGGGCTGTGTCCCTAGACAGAGTTTTCACACCCTAGGGGCACGGGGTCATCACACCCTAGGCTACCAGCAGCTAGTCAGGCCCCTATGTGCAAGGGGGCCTCCTCGTACCTCAGACCTCCCCAAGGGCTGGGATTACAGGCATGAGCCCCGTGCCTGCCCTCTGGCTGCTTCTTAGAACTTATTTTGCGTCATTGCAGTATCCCCTCCAAACATCTGACCCTCTCACACGACCCTGGCCTCCCTACCGCCGCTTAGTGATACCCCATGCCTCTCAGGAAGGAACCCTGGCCACACTGTGGTAGCGGGACCTTGACAGAGTCCCGAATGTCGTCAACAAGAGACCCGTGGGAAAGTGCTGACACTCACGGCGGCAATGGAGGGCTTCTTCCCGTCCCCGGCAGGCGGGTGAGTGACGTCCGCTCCCAGAAAGATGACAGGCTGCTGAAACACCGGCGGCCTGCAGAGAGGAGCGGCGTCAGGGGCCACGGTGAGACACGCCTGGACCTCTCACCCTAGGAGGTGCCATTGTCACATTTTGGAGGTAGTCAGTATATCATGGTAATCCTTTTGAAAAGAATCCTTATATTTTAACAGGAATACCGAAAACCTTGCAGATTAAATGATATGAGGTCTGAAATCTGCTTCAGAATGGCTGGAGGTTGGGGCTTGGGTGGAGTGCACCCCAGACCAGAGGGGCCAGGGGCTGATAGCTGTGGAAGAACACCACAGGCCACGGAGTGCTCACCCTCCACAGCCACACCCACGCCAGGCTTTCTCACCATTACCCTCGGCACCACCAATGCCCGGGGCCAGCTGGCTCTTTGTTGGGGTGGGGGCTGTCCTGAGCGTGGACGGATGTTGAGTGGCAGGCCTGGAGTCCACTAGCACCCCCTCCAGCCTGACACCCCAGCGTGTCTCCAGACATCACCACATACCCCTGGCAGCAAAACTACCCCAGGGAGAGTACACCAGCGGTAGCTTCCTCGGGAGGCAGCTGGCAAGGGAGCAGGGGCAGGCACATGGGCCTCGGGCTCTCTGGGGAAACGCCGAGGCTGACAGCACCTCTCTCTGGGCGCTGCTGCCGGGTTGAGAGTGCACCGCCGCGCACCCCACCCAGCCTTACCTGGGCGCTGCAGGCAACATCAGGAAGCATCAGAAGTGGCCGCTCTGCCAGCCCTGCCTGTTGGAAATGGCACACGGGGGCCCTCGCCTCTGCTGCCCTCTCCCAGCATCCATGTCCCCACGTGCTTGTGACTCACTCCCGCCACACTCTCCCCAGCGGAGCTCTCTGAGTCAGCCGAACCCATCACTGCTCACACTGGCTCCCAGGCCCCTGCTAGTCAGACTTCCCATGGCCACAGCAACAAGGCTCCTCTTCCCAAGGTCACCGGTGACCTCTGCATCACACAGACCCACGGCCACGCCTCCGGCCTCGCTGCATCTGGCTGGCCACAGGACACATGTCCCTTGGTGCCTAGGGCCCTGCGCCTGGCCTCCCCGCTCCAGCCTCTCCCATCTCCACTGCCGGTTCCTCCTACTCCAGGCCTTGAACTCCAGCCTTCTCCAAGGCCCAGGGCTTGGAATACCACCTGTCTGCTGAGGATTCCTGGATCCTGTCTCCCCTGATGCCAGCCTCCTGGTTCTCAATGTACACTCATCCCCTGCGCTCAGATGCTCTGCAGAGGCCTTGGGGCCCAGTTCACCCACGCCCGGTGCTCATCCTCCCAACAGCCTCCCTGTCTAATGCCGACGGGGTCTCTCCCACAGTCCAGGCCAAGAGCCTGGATTTTTCCTTCAGGCACAGCCCAATCCAACCTGCCAGCAAGCCCTGGGGCTCTCTCTTCAAAACAACTCTGAGTCCAGGCACTCCCTCCCCTGTACCCCTGCTCTGGCCTGGCCAGGCCACCAGCCCCTCTCGGCTTCGTGGAGCCAGAGCTGGCCACACTGTTAGTCAGCTGCCTTCGGACAGCCCTAGCCGACCGGAGATAGCCTTAGTTCCCCAGCAGCCCCCAGGCTGCACGTGGCGGGGCCTGTCTCCCGTCTGCCCTCACGGCACTCCCACAGCTCCGCTGTGCACCTGTCGCCTGTGTGATAGGCTCATGATCGTCTCGCCTGGGTGCCTCCACCAGGATTTCTGGCCCTGTGCTGCCCAATTATGGCCCAGACTCCCTGCACACAGTAAGTACTCAATAAACACAGAACCCATGGACTGAGGAGCAGCATTTTCAGTTCCCAGGCAGCTCCAGATTGGTCTTTGCTCATTCCCATGAATCTGTCTCACCGCAGGGACCATGCCCACGCCCACAGCTGCCTGACTTGGAATCCGGGTTCTTCCCACAGTATCACCCTGCTCCCTGATGAATTCTACGGACTGTTTCCGGGAGTATATAACTCGATGGTCCTCAAAGCCTGGTCCCGCGTGCAGCAGCATCGGCACTGCGTGTCTCCTTGCTAGGGGTGGAAATTCCTGGTCAGTCCTGCTGAGTAGGACACTCTGGAAATGAGCCCTGCAGGAGTTCAGGTGTGAGGACACTCTGGTGACCCAGCACAGGCCTGTGCACACAGCAGGGGCTCACCACCGCCCACTCTCCAAATACAGAGGGTCACTGCCTTAAGGCAGTTCAGTTTAGGATTCTGAACTCCGTGATGGTGAGACCGAAGGAGATTTAGCACACTGCCTGGCTTGGGATGGCTTTCTCAGATGAGTCCCACCGTGACTGCGAGCTCCAACAGAGCCACACCACGGGGGCTGCCCACAGCCTCCACAGCTCCCTTCTGCACAAATGCACACATTATCTGATTCTACGTATTCTCCGTTGTTGTCATCCAAATGTTAAGACAACTGCCAGGGTTGGCGAAGATGCCGATCATCGTGGAGACATCTTTCTTGCCAACATCACAGGTTGGTGGCCTCGGAGGAGGGAAAGAACCAAACCCCGGCCCCGCCCTGGACTGGATGCTTAGCGGGTCAAGTGGTGCCCAAGGAGGGTGCAGCTCCATCACCCCCCACACCGTCAGCCCCGAGCCTCTGAGGCAGGCAGGTGGCCACACGTCCTGCCGTGGCCTGGGAGCTGCCAACAGTGTGTCCCATGAAGAGCTTTTCAGTCCAAAGTCCCAGCATGATGCAGCGTCCATGCCCAGCCTGGTGTGGGAAGCATGCGGGTCCCTGATCCACACTGTGTGGAGGGGGAAGCCCATCTCCTGGCCCCCTGAGGCGTGCCCTCCTCTGCCTTGCCCACTGGCATTTGAGGCGTGAATTTCTGTTTCTGGAAACCCAGCCACAGTGCTCAAGCTCCTGCAGATGCCCCTGGTCCCCAGCAGAGCGTGAGCAGCCAGATCTATGTCTAACATCTTTGCTCTGCTGTGGCCAGGACAATGCTGGCCCAGGTGAAGGAATCCCTCCCCGATGCACATGGCACCCCACCCGGCCAGGAGTCCCACGGGGCCTGGTCTGCAGGCGGACGGGAAGGCGCCGGGCCTCACCTGCCCTGGGGCAGCAGGATGTTGTTCACGCCTCCCAGCTTGACGTTGATCTTCAGACAGAGGTTGGACAGGGTCTGCGGAGTGGTCCTCTGCACGTTCTTCATCTGCACGCACTGTGTGGCCATCCCCAGTACCGTGTCTCCCACGCGCTTGACCTCGGCTAAGGGACACAAGAGGCACACACACAGCTCTGCTGGCGCCCCTTCCTCAGCCGGCCCCGAGCACGGCAGCTGCCACCAGCCCTCTCACCCCCATCTGGCAGTGCAACCACGGCGGCTGTGCTGGGCTTTGTGTGTCCCCCTCTGTCCAAGGTCAGCAACAGAAGAGGGTCACTGGCCCCGAGAGGGACCCCACGCTCCTCGGAGTCCAGGCTCCAGCACGGCCGTGCCCACCTCGCTCAGGCCAGGCTTCCCCTCCTCCCTCAGGAAGGGAAGCTAGGTGAGTCTATCTCATCCCTCCAGTTTATGAACAAAACCATTTAAACCTCTAATCCAAGGCCCCAGGAAAAGAGAGAGAGAGCCCAGCTAGAAGGAAGGACCTGCCTCTCCTGCTTAGAAAGACCACTCACACTGGCCACGCGTGATGGCTCATGCCTGTAATCCCAACACTCTGGGAGGCCAAGGCAGGTATGTCACCTGAGGCCAGGAGTTCGAGACCAGCCTGGCCAACATGGCAAAACCCCATCTCTTCTAATAAAACAAAAATTAGCCAGTCATGGTGACAT
The DNA here is from genome assembly GCA_004027835.1 of Alouatta palliata. Classification (NCBI taxonomy): domain Eukaryota; kingdom Metazoa; phylum Chordata; class Mammalia; order Primates; family Atelidae; genus Alouatta; species Alouatta palliata. The sequence goes on along the minus strand of PVKV010039235.1, from coordinate 322 downwards.
GTGCCTGTAATCCCAGCTACTACTCAGGAGGCTGAGGCAGTAGAATCACTTGAACTCAGGAGGCGGAGGCTGCAGTGAGCCAAAATCACACCACTGTACTCCAGGCCAGGAGACAGCCAGCCCTTGTCTCAATTAAAAAAAAAAAAAAAAAAAAAACGGAAGGCCACTCACACCACAGTGCTCTGGCTGCAAGCAAACGCTTGGGTGGTTAAAAATAAAACCACTGGCACCCTCAAAATCCTTGGCAGATGTAAACCCAATATCAAAGAGCTCCATGGCTACCCCCACCCCCCCAGCTATTCCTGGTCTCTTTCATGAAGCA
>PVKV010039234.1:0-13226 GCA_004027835.1 Alouatta palliata | reverse complement strand
CGTCTCTATTAAAAATACAAAAATTAGCTGGGCATGGTGGCACGTGCCTGTAGTCCCAGCTACTCGGGAGGCTGAGGCAGGAGAATTGCTTGAACCCAGGAGGCGGAGGTTGCGGTGAGCCGAGATCGCGCCATTGCACTCCAGCCTGGGCAACAAGAGCGAAACTCCGTCTCAAAAAAAAAAAAAAAAAAAAAAAAAAGAAATCTGTTTAACTCAGCTATACAACACCTATGCTAAACAGGAGGATTATAATGATCACCTTACAGCAAACTGGTAGGAAAATAACCCTGGTGAACCCTGGAAGCAAAACACTTTAGGTATAAGACAACCAAACAGAGAAGGACTCAGAGAAGTTGCTGTCCATTCACCATGGCTTCCCTTCAGACTCTGCCAAGCCAGAGTATGAAATTATCAAGATGGACCAGGTGTGGTGGCTCATGCCTGTAATACCAGCATGCTGGGAGTCCAAGGTAGGTGGATTGTTTGGACCCTGAGTTCAAGACCAGCCTGAGAAACATGGTGAAACCCCGTCTCTACTAAAAATACAAAAATTAGCTGGGCATGGTGGCACGTGCCTGTAGTCCCAGCTACTCGGGAGGCTGAGGCAGGAGAATTGCTTGAACCCAGGAGGTGGAGGTTGCGGTGAGCCGAGATCGCGCCACTGCACTCCAGCCTGGGTAACAAGAGCGAAACTCCGTCTCAAAAAAAATTAGATGGGTGTGGTCGTGCATACCTATAGACTAGCTACTCAGGAGGTTGAGGTGGGAAGATCACCTGAGCCCTGGTGGTTGAGGCTGCAGTGAGCCATGATTGCATCCAGCCTGGTTGACAGTGAGAACCTGTCTTAAAAACAACAACACCCACTAATGAAATTATTAAGATGGAGCTGAAAGCCTGCATTGGCCTTTTCTTCCTGTCTGTATCTTTCACCAAACCTCTTATCTATCTTATGACAGGCTGCCATTCCCTGAGTCTCCATCTCTCTTTTGAAATACCAGAAAAGCAAGCAGCCAAAGAGGTTTAAAGAGTTCCAGAATCTCATTACTTAGAGAAAACAGGAAACAATACACTCACTGTAGAAGAGCATCCACCTTCATGGTCTCAAAGACCACTCGGACTAAAGCCTCCCCCGCCTCTTCTCTCTTCTGCCCTCTCTCAGCCCATCACCAACAGGACAACTCTCTTACTTCACAGATAGGAAAAAAAGTTTGAAATTTCTCAAATATACCCATTTATTCCAGTCTAACAAGTCAGACTTTTATCACCTCACAATCACAGTATCGCTAGTTTCCTCCACTCCAAATTCATTCTGCCAGAACAATCATACCAAAATTTCATTTACTAGGTTGGTACAAAAGTAACTGCCGTCTATGCCGTTGTTTTTTTTTTTTTTTTTAATGGCAACCTAATACATCACATCAATTCCGTTGAAGGCAGTGAAATGTCTTAAGCTTCTCTATTTGCCCACTGACTTGACGCATAGCTCAATAAATATTTGTTGCTTGAAACCATCCTATGATTCCCCACTAGCCTATGCCTAGTGAGCCCTGGAAGGAACAGATTTTTAAGGCAGAGGTGTTGACATGCAGAATGCATGTGAAAAAGTCAACAGGCAACTCAAACACCTCTAAGATAAAATGGTATCTCTCTAAGACATCTCACAGTTCTGACTCTACCTAAACGAGCCCTCTTTGCACTGAAATTACGATGCCTGGGTTCTAACCCTAGCTCCTCCACTTCTGGCTATTTAGCCTCTCTGCGCTTCGATTTACTCCTCATAAAAATCCAACTTGGCCTTTGCTCCAGTTCTTCTTCCATCCTGACTATTCGATCCCAAGCCATTCTACAAAGGTCAGTTGAAGGCCCTTCCACACTCTTACTGAATGACCTGAGCCCATCCCTCCACTCACTTAATACCCAACCCTACAGCAAAAGAGTCTGAATCACTCATTTTAACTTATACCTGAAATCATGTATTACCTTGCCTCATTTACTTACTCCACATGTATATGCCACACCCCTACCAATGTTCCACTCATGAGAGACAGAGTGACACTATTCACTGCCTCATGTGGTCTTGAGTAGCACAACAATATTAATGTCAACAACTACTGGCTGGGTGCAGTGGTTCAAGCTTGTAATCCTAGCACTTTGAGAGGCTGGGGAGGGCAGATCACTCAAGCCCAGAAGTTTGAGACCAGTCTGAGGACCATGGCAAAACACCATCTCTACCAAAAAAACACAAAAATTAACTGAGCATGGTGGTGCACACTGCAGTCCCAGCTAGTTGGGAGGCTGAGATGAGAGGATCACTTGAGCCCAAGGAGATGGAGGTTCCTATGAGCCAAGATCCCACCACTGCACTCCAGCCTGGGTGACAGAGTGAGACCCTATTTCAAAAAATAAAAATAAATAACAACTATTATGAGTCTGGCGCAGTGGCTCATGTCTGTAGTCCCAGCATTTTGGGAGGCTGAGGCAGGAGGATCACTTGAGCCCAGGAGTTAAGGGACCAGCCTGGGCAACATAGGGAGACTCTGCTTCTATAAAAGAAAATTAATTAATTAAAAATAAATATAAACAAAATAAAATACATAAAAAATTTTAAAGACCCAGTTATTACGACTACCATTTACTGAATACATAAAGTACCAGGCACTGTGCTAAGTAGCTTATGTATTTTTCTGTTCTTTACTTTTCCTAATGCTTTTAGGTAAGTCTCTTTTTATCACCATTTCACAGTTGAGAAAGAGAGCTTACCGAAAGCTACAAAATTAGTAAGGATGGGCGAGAAGAGAGAGAGTGGATGATCTGAACTCAGCTCTGCCTACCTCCAAAGCCCATTCTTTCTCTTTTTCTTTTTGTTAAAAGAAGGGTCTCACTTTGTTGCCCAGGCTGGTCTCCAACTCCTGATCTCAAATGATCTGCCCGTCTCAGCCTCCCAAAGTGCTGTGATTACTTCACCCAGCTCAAACTCCATTCTTAACTACATGATATTATCTAGTAATTACTTTGGTCATTTCATATCTAGGTGTTAAGTCTTCTCTCTGCACTGCAAGCTGTCAACAGTAACAAAACAAAAGTGACCCGTTTAGTTGCTTTCAAAATAACCCACACCTAAGTGATCCATATTCAAGCCTTTATACAAACTAACTCATTTAATCCTCCCAACACTCTATGAGATAGTAATAATTATTACTGCCAATTTCCCAATAGGAAACAGGCACAGAAAGGTTAAATAACTTGCCGCAAATCACTTGATTGGTAAGTGCTGAATTCAGAGGTGAAACGGTAAGTGATAAACTGTTTCATTTATTGACTCTCTCTACAATTTTTATTAAGCACTCTTTTAGGGGCCAGGGACGCAGCAGTGACGAAATCAGAAAACATCGCCGCTCTCATGGAGTTTGCAATCTTATTTCTCAGTATTTTCATTCAAAGACACAATCCTAAATCCTCTTAAATACCCTAAGATTACCAGACAAAAGTATCACATTTGGATAATAAAAATTAGTATCGAAGAAGGAGCATGGGACTTGACCCCAGAAAACGTGGGTTAAATCCCTAATTTTGCCATTTGTTAGATGTGATTGTGGGCAAATTCCTTCACCTGACTCTCCATTTCATAACCTGTAAAAAGATTATTTCGCACAGTGAAGACAATATACGCTCAATAAACGAGTTTCCTCTTCCCCGCCATACAGTGACTTCATAATTTGTGCCGTCACTGAGCACGTGTTAAAGGACTACGCAGAGTTCCATTGAGGTCTGAACGTGAACGACTGCTTACTTTCCAGCGCAATTCTCATTCCAGATCATCATCCCTCTGTCTCTAAGTCCAGGCCCCAGACTACTCTGATGCAAATAAATAGGTGACAAGTCGGGAATGACAGCTACTCGCATCAGGGCCTGGCGGTGTCTATGAAATGCTCCAGGTGACCTTCTCCAGAAAGCACTTTGGTTTCCGCCGGAGAGCAGCGTGGGCTCCTGAGCCGGTTCCCCGCCGCGTGCCAGGGGATGCAGCACCCGGGTGGAGAACCCCGCGGCTCTGGCACGAGGGTGTGTCCCGACTGTCTTCCATTCAAGAGCTCTGCGACCCACCTGCCAACCCCGACCACCTCCTCGGGGCTGCAACTCCACCACCACCACCCTCACCAGGGCAGCTGCCCCGGCTCCTCGGGCGTGTGCCCGCCGCCCGAGTGACCTCCCGCCGGGGCTCGGGCGGCTCGCCTTGGCCGGAGGGGCCGGAACAGGCCGGGCGGCCTGACCTCCCGTGAGGCTTCCCTTCAGCCCTCCTGGGCAGCTCAGCCTGGAGCCGGCAGCTCGGAAACCGGCCGGGCGTGCCGGGGCTAGAAGACCCTTACCTATCTTCACGACCGCATCCGCCAGGCACCGGTCCCACTTCCTGCCGAGCTCCGACTCCGACATGTTCCCCACCCGCGCCTCCAGCTTTCCTCTCAACCTGCCCCCGCGCTCCCACTCCCGGAAGTCTCGCGAGAGCTGGAAACAAGTTCCAGGCCAGGAAGGCCGGCGCAGACGCTCCAGATATCGCGAGATGATTCGCTGTTTCCCTCCCTTCCGGTTTTTTTTTCAGTTGGTCGTCAGGGTGACGAGTCGCCTCTGGAGGCTCGAGGTGACCCTGACCTTGGGGCTGAGCCTCAGGATCGCGAGGCTGACAGTTTCCTAGGCGTCACCCCGAGCCCTGTCCAGGCCTTTCCTTCGCACCAACGCGCGACATTGGCCCAGTCCCCCGGGCAAGAAATTCCCCGGGCAATAGAGGGCACAGCACTTGATTTATTCATTCATTAACGTACTCACCTTCACTTTCCCTACTCATTCATTCAATGGTTTTTTGCATCGGAACTCCCGCCTGCACCACTAACCCGAAACTGCTCTGGCAAAGGTCACCTGCCGCCAAATCAAATGGACGCTTTTCTGACCTCTATACAGCATTCCACATAATTGTCCCTCCCTCTGGATCCGCCCTCGCTCCTCCTCTATTCATTTCATTCCTGTAACACCACACTTTCCTTCTCTCCACCTCTGCTGTAGTCTTTCGGTTTCTTCCAGGGCTGCTTTTTCTCCGTTAGCTGTTTAAGGAGTGTTGGTTAGCAAGCTTCCATCAATTCTCTTTCTACCCTAAAGACTCTGCGAACACTGCCAAATTATATCTCCAGGTAAAATGTCTACCTCAGGCTTCCTATCCATGTATATATTTACACATACACACAGGGTGCCCTCTGTATCTGTGGGTTTTCGCATCCATGGATTTAACCAACCATGGACCAGAAATATTTTTTAATCAAATAAAAAATAATTAAAAATGTAAAATACAGTACAACTATTTATGTAGCATTTACATTGTATTAGGTATTGTAAGTAATCTAGAGATGATTTAAAGTATATGGGAGCCAGCGCAGTGGCATGTACCTGTAGCCCCAGCTACCTGAGAGGCTGAGATGGGAGGATTGCTTGAGACTAGGAGATCGACTTCATCTTTAAAAAAAAAAAGATTTTTTAGGCCGGGCGCGGTGGTTCACGCCTGTAATCCCAGCACTTTGGGAGGCCAAGGCGGGCGGATCACCTGAAGTCAGGAGTTCAAGACCAGCCTGACCAACATGGTGAAACCCCGTCTCAATTAAAAAAAAAAAGATTTTTTAAAAAGATATGGGAACATGTGTGTAGGTTGTATGCAAATACTACACCGTTTATATATGGGACTTGAGCATCCTGAATTTTGGTAACTGCAAGATCCTGGAACCAAATGCCCACCGCTGTCAAGAGAGAGTGTATATACATCCAGCCTACCGGCCAGTGTCGTTGATTTTAGTCTTCCATCCTACCAACAAATACAAATCTGGCCATGTTATACCTCTGATTAGAAGCTGTCAATGAGGGCCGGGAGAGTGGCTCACACCTGTAATCCCAACACTCTGGGATGCTGAGGCGGGAGGATTGCTTGAGGCCAGTAGTTCGAGACCAGCTTAGGCAGCATAGTGAGACCCCTGTCTCTACAAAAAATTTTTTAAAATTAGCCAGGTATAGTGGTGTGCGCCTTTAGTCCCAGCTACTGGGGAGGCTGAGGTGGGAGGATCACTTGAGCCTAGGAAGTGGAGGCTACATTGAGCCATGTTCATGCCACTGCACTCCAGCCTGGGCATCAGAGTGAGACTCGATCTCAAAAAAAAAAAAAGCTGTCAATGGCTTCCATTCATACACTGGATCTATTCAAACTTCAACCCTGCATTGATTATAGGAAGCCTACTCAGGTAGAGCTTACAGCTGCCTCTTTCTTTTCATTGTCCCACTAGTCTGCCTACCCACATTGAATTCTCTACCTAGTACTGAAACATCTGGCTATAGATGTTATCTGCTAGAAGTTGCCCCTTAGTCTTCACACTTCCAGTCAGAGCACCATGCTTTGGACAGTAGGGTCTTCTATGAAATATTTGTTGAACTGAATTGAATTCATTCACATATTTATTTGTTTATTTTTGAGACAGAGTTGCACTGTGTTGCCCAGGCTGGAGTGCAGTAGCTCTATTTCGGCTCACTGCAACCTCCACCTCCTGGGTTCAAGCAATTCTCCTGCCTCAGCCGCACAAGCAATTGGGATTACAGGCTCCCACCACCATACCCAGCTAACTTTTTGTTTTGTTTTTTTTAATATTTTAAACTTTTTTTTTTTTTTTTTTTTAAGATGGGGTTTCACCATGATGGCCAGGCTGGTTTTGAACTCCGGACCTCAGGTGATCCACCTACCTCGGCTTCCCAAAGTGCTAGGATTACAGACGTGAGCCACCATGCCTGGCAGCTTTTTGTATTTTTTTAGTAGAGATGGGGTTTTGCCATATTCGCCAGGCTGGTCTCGAATTCCTGACCTCAAGTGGTCTGCCCACGTTGGCCTCCCAAAGTACTGGGATTACAGGTGCCATTTAACTATTTATTACTTGTAAATTTAACAGCAAAACTCTGTTGCACCAGACTTTGTTATGACAGTCTCTTCCTTCAAGATAACTTCTTCTATGACCACCATTCTCCTAGTTCTCTATTATTTTTATTGTTCTTTTTTTTTTTTTTTTTGAGACTGAGTCTCGCTCTGTCACCCAGGCTGGAGTGCAGTGGCGCAATCTCGGCTCCCTGCAACCTCTGCCTCCCAGGTTCAAGTGATTCTCCTGTCTCAGCCATTGGAGTAGTTGGGATTACAGGGGCATACTACCACACCCAGTTAATTTTTGTGTTTTTTAGTAGAGATGGGGGTTTTGCCATGTTGGCCAGGCTGGTCTCGAACTCCTGACCTCAGGTGATATGCCCGCCTCGGCCTCCCAAAGAGCTGGAATTACAGGTGTGAGCCATTGCACCTGGCCCTATTTCTCTTATTTCTTAAATTTTTATTTGCTTTTCCTTTTTTAGAGAGGTGGGGTTTTGCTATGCTGCCCAGGCTGTTCTCAAACTCCTGGGCTCAAGCTGTCCTCCTGCTTTGTCCTCCCAGAGTGCTAGGATTACAGGCATGAACCACCACGTCTGGCCCCTTCTCCTAATTCTCATCAGAGCTACTTACCAGATAATTTGTGTTTTTAATAATTATTTTTAATTTTAATAATTGTAATTATTTGCGTGTCTTTTGGATTTTGACTGTGAGCAAATTGAGAACGGAGGCTGTGCCATTTCTGTATCCCTAATACTTAGCAGAGAGCTTGGTATATGTTGGATTCTCAATAAATGCTTGTCGAATGAACATAAAAATGAATAAATATATAAATAAATGATTTAGTGAGTCAGAAAGAGAAAAAGTCCCTGTTCTGAGTAAACTGTATAGTGTAACATTTGTGTTGAAAAAGAAAAAGAAGGCTGGGCATGGTGGCTTACCCTTGTAATCCCAGCACTTTGGGCGGTTGAGGCAGGCAGATCACCTGAGGTCAGGAGTTTTGAGACCAGCCTGGCCAACAGGGTGAAACCCCATCTCTACTAATACAAAAATTACCTGGGCATAGTGGCTCACACCTGAAATCCCAGCTATTCCGGAGGCTGAGACAGGAGAATTGCTTGAACCCGGGAGGTGGAGGTCGTAGTGAGCTAAGATCACACTACTGCACTCCAGCCTGGATGACAGAGTGAGACTTCATCTCAAAAAAAAAAAGAAAGAAAGAAAAGGAAAATAAACTTCACTAAAATGCCTATGACATGGCTGGGTGTAATGGCTCATGCCTGTAATCCACTTTGGGAAGCTGAGGTGGGAGGATCACTTGAGCACAGGAGGTCAAGGCTGTAGTGAGCCATGATGGTGCCACTGCACTCCAGCCTGGGCGACAGAGCCAGACTCTTTCTCTAAATAAATAAATAATACATTTGATGTGTCATAAATAGCTCCAGGTACTTCACATAATTTCATTTATCCTCACAGCAGGTTGAGATTAGTATCTTCATTTTCAGATTTGGAAACTGAGTCTCCGAGAAGTTAAGTAACACAGAAGATGCACAAAGGTCTGCATTGTGTCGATTTAAAACTGACAAAGACACTTTTATTGGATTCAAGAGAGTTGTAAACTCTTGCAGAAGGTAGAGAGCAAATTGCAAAAGCAATCGGAGGCAGATGTGATAGCGTGAATCTGGAGCCAGGCTCTCCGGGTGCAGATCCCACCTTCCCCATTTCCCAGCCTTCTCTCTATTATTCTCTTTTCCCACCATTCCTTCCCCAGTACAATGTTATGTTCACTGCTCTGTCCCTAGCCCTATAACATTATCGCAAACATAGTGATTGCTTGATAAATATTTGTTGGTTGAATGAATAAAATGAATGAAAACTCTGGAGTTTTTATACTTCTTAAAGAACAAAGATTAATATAAGTGGGGAAAAATACTTTTTAAAAAAACCAGCAATACACTCATTGTATGCCTCTTAGTTATTACATTTTTTTTTAGTTACATTCAGAATGATTAAAAATAGGTTTCTCATTGCTGGGATTACAAACATGAAAAGGAGGAAAGCTAGAAAGAACTCTGAGCTGTTGGATTGGAACTGAAAGTGTCAGTATGACCTCATGATATTTAATATAATAAAAATAAAAATAAGAAAGTACTCAGACATGATAGTGACATGTCAAAGTATTTTGTTTATGTTATTTAGAGACAAAACCTCATTCTGTTGCTCAGGCTGGAGTGCAGTGACACGATCATAGGTCACTGCAGCCCCAAACTCCTGGGCTCAAGTGATCCTCCCACCTCAGCCTCCCAAGTAGTTAGGACTATAGGCACGTACCACCTGGCCCATTGCTAGAGACAGAGTCTCTCTCTGTCGGAATGCAGTGGTGTAATCTCGCAAGCTCCACCTCTCAGGCTCAAGCTATCTTCCTACCTCAGCCTCCCAAGTACCTGGGACTACAGGTGCATGCCACCACACCTGGCTGATTTTTGTATGTTTTGTAAAGATGGGGTTTCACCACGTTGCCCAGGCTGGTCTCAAACTCCTGGGCTCCAGCAGTCTTCTCACCTCAGCATTCCAGAGCATTGAGGTTATAGGTGTGAGCCACTGCACCCAGCCCAAACTGCTTCAGTAACTACAAACTGCCTAAAATAGTGCTTGGCTCCTAATTGGAATTCTTGTAATTTATTATTATTATAACACTTCTCTTAATTGTCTGGAACAGGTTTCACAAAGATAGAAGTTTACATTTCAAATGAATAAAGACAGATTCCTATAATAGCAAAAGAGCCAACATCTTTTTACACTGTATTGAAGAAAAATAAAAAACCAAAGACTCTCATATAAATAGCCTAGACTTTAGTCTCAACTGGTTAATCAACTAAACATAAACTCTTTGTTTAGTTTACTAGGTTATAAATTCAACTTCATTAACATCGCTTAATGAGAATGTTCTATACCACAGCACCTGGATAAATACAGGTCTTTTAGATGCCAGTAATTTTTTTCATGGTTTCTCTTCAATTAAAAACTAGTTTCTTTGGCTGGGTGCATTGGCTCATGCCTGTAATCTGAGCACTTTGGGAAGCCAAGGTGGGAGGATCACTTGAGCTCAGAAGTTCGAGACTACCCTGAGCCACACAGGGAGACTCTGTCTCTACAAATAATAAAAACATATAGCTGAGTGTGGTGGTGCACACCTGAAGTCCCAGCTAGTTGGGAGGCTGAGGCAGGAGGATCACTTGAGCCCAGGAGGTCAAGGTTGTAGTGAGCTGTGATCATGGCACAGCATTCCAGCCTGGGTGACAGAGCAAGACCCTGTCTAAAAATGAAGAAGAAGGAGAAGGAGAAGGAGAAGGAGAAGGAGAAGGAGAAGGAGAGGAGGCGGAGGAGGAGGAGGAGGAGGAGGAGGCAGAGGAGGAGGAAAGAAGAAGAAAGAAGAAGAAAAAAGAAGAAAAGAAGAAGAGGAAGAGGAAGAGGGAAGAAGAAGAAAGAAGAAGAAGAAGAGGAAAAGAAGGAAAAAAAACCCTAATCCTTTTCTTAAAGAAGAATCACATTTTTTGTTGTTGTTGTATTTCATGTCTTCTTTTTCCAAGAGAGGTTCTATATCATGTTGTTCCTTTGGGAATATGTTTAGCGTCAAAATCTACTGCATAACTGCTTTGTTTCGTTCCAAAGCCCAGGGACCCCCCTCCCCTTTTTAATGTATGTGTATATATGAAATATTCCAAACATTCAGAAAAGTGCTGAAAACGTGGCCAGGCATAGTGACTTACACCTGTAATCCCAACACTTTGGGAGGCCAAGGTGGGAGGATTGCTTGAGTCCAGGAGTTCGAGACCAGCCCTGGTCTCTACAAAAAAATTTAAAAATGAGGCACGAGGATAGCTTGAACCCGGGAGGTTGAGGCTGCAATGAGCCATGATTGCATCACTGACAGAGTCAGACTCTGCCTCAAAAAAATAAAATTAATTAATTAATTAAAAAATAGTTGGGTGTGGTGACAGGTGGCTTAGTCTTAGCTACTCAGGAGGCTGAGTCCAGAGGATTGCTTGAGTAAAGGAGTTCAAGGCTGCAGTGAGCTATGATCACACCACTGCACTTCAGCCTGAGCAACAGAGCAAGACTCTGTCTCAAAAGAAAAGTGATTTAAAAAAAACATAAATACAGCTTAACAAATTGATGTAAAATGAACATTACTAGCACCCCAGAAGCCCTTTCTCTGTGTGTTCTTCACCAGATCCAAACTGCTCCCTTCTTGCCAAGGGAGGATACCATAACCACTATCTTGACTTTTTTTTTTTTTCCAGACAGGGTATCACTCTGTTGCCCAGGTTGGAGTGCAGTGGTGCAATCAAGGCTCACTGTAGCCTCGACCTTGAGGGCTCAAGCCTCCCGCCTCCAACTCTCAAGTAGCTGGGGCTACAGGCACATGACAGCATGCCTAGCTAATTTTTTGCTTTTTACTTTTTGTAGAGACAGGGCCTGTTTTATTGCCCAGGCTGGTCATGAACTCCTGGGCTCAAGTGATCCTCCCATTTCAGCCTCCCAAAGTGCTGGGATTATAGAAGTGAGCCACAGCACCTGGTATATCTTGACTTTTATATTAACCATTTGCTTGTTTTTCTTGAAGTGTTACTTCAAGAAAAGTATATATCCTTAAACAATATAGTTTAAATGGCGGGGCATGGTGGCTCACTCCTGTAATCCTAGAACTTTGGGAGGCTGAGGCAGGAGGATCACCAGGTCAGGAGATCAAAACCATCCTGGCTAACACAGTGAAAACCTTGTCTCTACTAAAAATACAAAAAATTAGTCTGGCATGGTGGCATGCGCCTGTAGTCTCAGCTACTTGGGAGACTGAGGCAGGAGCGTGGCGGCTCACACCTGTAATCCCAGCACTTTGAGAGGCCAAGGCAGGAGGATCACCAGAGGTCAGGAGTTCGAGACCAGCCTGGCCAACATGGTGAAACTGTCTCTACTAAAAATACAAAAATTCGCTGGGAGTGGTGGGAGGTGCCTGTAATCCCAACTACTAGGGAGGCTGAGGCAGGAGAATTGTGTGAACCCAGGAGGCAAAGGTTGTCATGAGCTGAGATCACACCACGGCACTCCATCCTGGATGATAAAAGCAAAACGCCATCTCAAAAAAAAGAAGTGTAATTAGTTAAAATTAGGCCAGGTGCTGTGGCTTACACCTATAATCCCAGCATTTTGGGAGGCCAAAGTGGGAGGATTGCTCGAGTCCAGGAGTTTGAGACCAGCCTGGGCAGTATAGTGAGACCTTGTTTGTACAAAAAATTTTAAAAATTAGCCAGGCATGGGAGTGCACGCCTCTAGTCTTAGCTTCTTGGGAGGCTGAGGTGGGAGGATCACTTGAGCCCAGGAAGCAAAGGTTGCAGTGAGCTAAGATTGCACCACTGCACTCCAGCCTGGCAACAGTGAGACCCTGTCTCAAAAAAACAAACAGAAAGATTAGTTGATATTAGAGTGAGATGCACACTAAACCAAAAAGACTAGTGTCCCTATGAGAAGGGAAGAGACACAGAAACAGACACAGGGAAGTTGGCCATGTGACAACACAGGCAGACATTTGGCTTATGAGGCTGTAAGCCGCAGAAGACCGCGGATCACCAGCAAGCACCAGGCGCTGGAGAAAGGCATGGAACAGATGCTGACTTTGAGCCCCCAAGAGGAATCAGTCCTGCTGACACCTTGACTTTGGCCTTCCAGCCTTTGGAACTGAGAAACACTGTCTTTCTGTTGTTTCAAAACCACCCAGTTTGTGGTCCTTTGTTATAACATCGCGAGAGAACTAATACAGCAGGGAGCACACTGGATTGGAGATCATGAGAGCTGCAGCCCAGTCTCTACCCCGCTGTTAACTGGCTGTTCTGTACATGTGGCCACTCCTGTCTCATCACGTGGGCCTTTCTGTGGACTTATCTCTTTCGATTCTTTTTTGTTTGTTCGTTTGCTTTTTTTTTTGAGACAGAGTCTCACTCTGTCACCCAGGCTGGAGTGCAGTGGCACAATCTTGGCTCACTGCAACCTCTGCCTCCTGGGTTCCAGCGATTCTCTTGCCTCAGCCTCCTGAGTAGCTGGGATTACAGGCACCCGCCACCATGCCCAGCTGATTTTTGCATTTTTAGTAGAGACAGGGTTTCACAATGTTGGCCAGGCTGGTCTCAAACTCCTGACCTTGTGATCTGCCCACTTTGGCCTCCCAAAGTGCTGGGATTACAAGCGTTAGCCACCACTGCACCTGGCCTCTTTTTTTTTTTTTTTTTTTTTTTTTTTTTTT
>PVKV010039233.1:0-13219 GCA_004027835.1 Alouatta palliata | reverse complement strand
GCAGGGAACTGTCACTGCTTCCTCGGCGCTCACATACACACGTAAGCACAGACATGCAGGGAACTGTCACTGCTTCCTCGGCGCTCACATACACACATAAGCACAGACACACAGGGAACTGTCACTGCTTCCTCAGCGCTCACATACACACGTAAGCACAGACACACAGGGAACTGTCACTGCTTCCTTGGCACTCACATACACACGTTAAGCACAGACACGCAGGGAACTGTCACTGCTTCCTCAGCGCTCACATACACACGTAAGCACAGATATGCATGGGAACTATCTCTGCTTTTAAAAAGTGGGATGGGAGGAGAAGTTGAGAAAAAAAAAAAAGTGGGATTACCAGAGACATACTTTTCTCCTTCAACCCCTCATAAAATCCTCCAAAGAGAAGGGGTCCACGTCTAATTGCTATGACAGTGGCTGCACATTCCCAGTGAGGCTACCTAACCCCTCCCTCAGCCACTCTCACACTGAGGAGTACGCACACTGTCTGCCAGTCTCTGCCACCATCACCACCACCCAAAAACACCCACAGACAGACGTCCCTGCAATTTTCCTTCTAAAGGCAAACTCCCAGGAATGCCCTGTCAGACTTAAGGGTTTCTGTTTGTCTCTGAAGCTGCTGACATACTTTCCAAAAAGGTCTGGAACTCCTGACCTCAGGTGATCCACCCCCCTCGGCCTTCCAAAATGCTAGGATTATAGGCATGAGCTACTGTGTCCAGCCAAGACATCTGTTTCTTTTTTGGAGGATGGAGTCTCCCTCTGTCACCCAGGTTGGAATGCAGTGGTGCTATCTTGGCTCACTGCAACCTCCACCTCCAGGGTTCAAGCGATTCTCCTACTTCAGCCTCCCGAATAGCTGGGACTACAGGTGCGTGTCACCACATCTGGCTAATCTTTTGTATTTTTAGTAGAGATGAGGTTTCACCAAGTTAGCCAGGATGGCCTCAATCTCCTGACCTCATGATCTACCCGTGTCATCCTCCCAAAGTGCTGGGATTACAGGCGTGAGCCACAGCGCTGGGCCCAAGACATCTGTTTCTAACAGCAGATTAGATATTCCTAAACACCCTCTAACTACTAACATAAAAACTTGACTTAGTAAGGATCAGTAAGCACAAAAAGCAAATAAAAAAAAAAAACTTGACTTACACACTAGATCAATTTTAACAAATATACTCCAAAATCAATTGCTGAGCTCTAAAGAAAGTGGAGGAAATTCCCAGGGGACAAACCCAGACAGCAGCCAGCGACACAGGGCTCAGAGCTGCTGGTGGGGCCAAGGCCACTATCAGGAATTCACTCACAGCTTTGGGCCTACAGAAGTTTGCTCGGCACTGGGAGACAAAAGACTTGAGCCTCCCTGCCCAGAGTGGGGGGGCTGAGTCTGAAACTCCCACATAAACTCAAGGATGCCTGAACAGCTGTGAAAAACCCACCAGCTGAAAATAGGAACCAAGGAGGAATCCCATCTGCCTCTATCCAGTGCATAGCAAAATAAACCAAAAAAGTCACCTCTGACTCTGCAACTAAAGGCCTGCTGTGCCATGCATCTGGGACAGGACCAGGGAAGAAGCCATTTGGTTCAGAAAGCCCAAAGACAGAAATTAACTCAAAGGAGCTGCAGGTCCATCGCACCCCCCTGTGCTAACAAAAGCAAATGCAAACCTTCTCTGTAGAAAAGCTGCTAAATCTGGATCCTTCGGGATTTCCCAAGACCAAGTCTGGTCAAACATAACCTGTCATAAGGACTAAAAAAGAAATGTAGAAGAGTAACACACTACCATGCAAGCAAGAGTGGGCAGAGACATAATTAACGGAGTTAGACTGCCAAGGACTCAGGCACGGAAGCCATGAGACAGAATATCAACTTCTAGATGGGATGTTAAATGAACAATGGAATGGTAGATGACTGTGAATGACAGAGGCTACCCAAAATGACCAGGCGGGATTCTAGGACGTGGAGGTGGCAAGCGCCAAAGTCAGTGGCTCCCCGCAAATCTCCCTCCTGCAGACAGACAGACCACGTGCCAGGTCCCACCGATGCATCAACAGCAATGCAGGGGGCAGGGGCACAAGCGGGACAGACAGACACCAACCGTCATGAGACCAAGAGGTAGGCCCCCATGTCTCACAGCCCGGGGAAGAGCCCTCAGCCACCCAGTGGTCTTCACTGGAGGCCAGTGGGCCACTGTTACAGCAGAGCAAAAATCAGGAGCAACATGGACCCTGTGAGCACTTGAAGCCAACAGCCAGGTTTAGGGGGGGAAAAGAAATCAGATTATTTATGTATATACTTTTGAGACAGGGTCTTGCTCTGTTGCCCAGGTACAGTGCAATGGTGAGCACAATCACAGCTCACAGCAGTTCGACAAAGACTCTGTCTCTAAAAAACAAAAGGGTGGGAGTGGGGGGTGGACAAAGGCTCACACCTTCAATGCCAGCATTTTGGGAGGCTAAGGCGGGTGGATCACTTGAGGTCAAGAGATTGAGACCAGCCTGGCCAACATGGTGAAACCCCATCTCTACTAAAAATATAAAAATTACCTGGGCACAGTGGTGGGCACCTGTAATCCAGCTACTTAGGAGGCTAAGGCAGGGGAATCGCTTGAATCCAGGAGGCAGACGCTACAGTGAGCTAAGATCATGCCACTGCACTCCAGCCGAGCAACAGAGTGAGACTCTGCCTCAAAAAAAAGGGAGGGGTGGGTACACAGCAGCCCAGGGTCCTGCTGAGGGACTGGCCTGAGTCCGTCAGGCCTCTGCCTCCCACTTTGGATCAGCAGGAAATCCAGGACACAGAGGGTCATGCTGAAGGGTCCTGCAAACGTGAAATCAGGAAGATCCCAGAGGTGGGAAACCCTACAGGTCAATGGACCGCGTTCCTCAACAAATTTTAGGAAAAGGAAAAGGATGTGGAAACTAAAAGATGTAAGACATGAATTTCCTTAAAAAGCAAGACTGGCCGGGTGCGGTGACTCACACCTGTAATCCCGGCACTTTGGGAGGCGGGAGGTGGGCGGATCACGAGGTCAGGAGTTCAAGACCAGACTGGCCAACATGGTGAAACCCCGTCTCTACTAAAATACAAAAATTAGCTGGGCATGGTGGCTCGCACCTGTAATCCTATCTACTTGGGAGGCTGAGGTAGGAGAATTGCTTGAACCGGGACCAGGGAGGCGCAGGTTGCAGTGAGCCAAGATCGCGACACTGCACTCCAGCCTGGGCTACAGAGCAAGACTCCATCTCAAAAAAAAAAAAAAAAGCAAGACTAACTGCCTATAATCCCAGCACTTTGGGAGGGCAGATCACAAGATCAGGAGATCGAGACAGAGACCGTCCTGGCTAACATGGTGAAACAAAAAAACCAAGACTAACTGGCAGTGTCTAGGGATAGATACTCAAGTAATGAAAGAATAAAGAAATGCAAACCCATGATAATTACAGAAGCCAGTACAGCAGGAACTATTAGGGAGAAGCTTCTGGGGTGGCTGCCAATGCCTTATCCCCGGACCTGCTCGGTGCTTGCAATGGTGACACATGAGGTTCATCCATCAAGTCACATACTGTTCTCTGAGGTGTTCAGTACACATTTTGTTTAATAACTAAAAAGGGGAGGGAGAAAAAAAGGCCAAGCAACAGGAGAAAAGGAAGGAGGGCAAGCACAGTGGGACACAAGCCTGGCCATGAGCAGAGAATTCCTCTGGCTGGGACTGCACATGTGCACTCACAGTCATTCTCTTTATTTTTAAATGTGGTTACGTGTTCTAGATTTAAACTTTTTTTAAACAATTACCAGTCAGATTTGAAAAGGAATCAAATAGAATATTTAAAAGTGAAAAATGTGCCTGTAGTCCCAGCTACTCAGGAGGCTGAGGCAGGAGGATCAGTTGAATCCAGAAAGTCAAGGCTGTAGTGAGCTATGACCGCACCACTGCACTCCAGCCTGGGTGACAGGGCGAGATTCTGTCTCAAGAAAAGAAAGAAGGAATTATCAAGATGCAAAACCCTTCACAAGCTCAAAGGAAGGATGAACCAGGGTCATTCTGGAAACGACATCAACAAAAGGTTTTGTTTCACCTTGTCACAGGGGTCGGCAAACAGTAGGTGTCCAGTAACTTTTTGCTGAAGAACAAATCAATGAATGCTACAACTGCATATTGTCTCCCTAGATATAGATATGTGAACCTAACAGTCACCAAAGTGCAAAACAGCCTATCATTCTGGCTGGCAAACAGGCTCACAGCCAACTGCCAGCAGGTCCCAGGCCCACCACTGAGCCAGTGGGCACCTGCCTGCAGCGTCAGGAGGAAAACTGACTGCTTGCTCCTTAAGGACTGAACTGATCTGAGAGATAGCCAGCACACTTATTCCGTAAAGGGCCAAGCAGTCAATACTTTCAGCTCTGCAGGCCTCACGGTCTATCACAACTACTCAACTCTGCCCTTGTACCCTGAAAACCAGCAGGAACGTGACCTGGCTCTGTTCCAATAACACTTTACAAAAACAGGCAGTAGCCAGGTTGTGATAAGAGGTCTCTGAGTCCCGAAGGTCCTCAATAACCAACTCTAAGGGGTGGCAGTGGGCCACTGTGCTGCCGGCCCTCCTACCCAAGCAAGCAGGCAAACAGGATTTCCTTGCACAGAGCTGCGTTCAAAGTCTTTCACTCCAGACCAGCAGCTGAGCATGCAGCACACTCCACGCCATACATGGACCAAGACAATAACTTTCTCCTCAGTGACACCAATTCCAGAATTCTGCAAAGTCAATCAAATCTGCTCAATAGCAACTGCAGATTCAGGATAATTACTGAATCCCTGGCAAGCAATACGGGTGCATGTATTCTGGTCAATTAGTAAGACCATAATGAGAGTGGTGTGAAGAGGAAAGAGGATAAAACTGGGCAACCTCGGGCAGATCACGGGAGTCTCATTCTCCCCCATTCCCTGTTTCCTCCTCGGAGGACACTTACTTGATTTTTAGCAAGTTGAGGGATTTGTTGGAGGAGGCCGTTATCTCTCCAGTCTTGTTTCTATTGATGTAAACTGAGAAGCCATTATTTTGGAAGCCAAACTCCTTTGCAACCTAAAACAAGCCCCAAAGAACAGAAACTTAATGAAACATTTAAGTATCACTACACATGCCACATATACCCCAGACATTACTAGAAGAGTATTCACCAAATTTGGAAAGTGCTCATCATTTACCAAATTCCTCTTGTTATTTTATTATTTCAAAGAAATTTGTACTGCTCACAAAGGTGTCAGTTAAAATTAAAAAGGTGGCCAAAAAAAGCAAAAGTCTTGTCAATGATGAAACTTTGTAACACATCTTACAGTATGAAGCAAGCTGGGAATGGCGGCTCATGCCTGTAATCCCAACACTTTAGGAGGCTGAGGTGGGTCGATCACCTGAGGCCGGGAGTTCGAGACCAGCCTGACCAACACGGAGAAACCCCGCCTATACTAAAAATACCAAAGTAGCTGGGCATGGTGGTACATGCCTATAGTCCCAGCTAGTCAGTGGGCTGAGGCAGGAGACTCGCTTGAACCTGGGAAGCAGAGGTTGTAGTGAGCCTAGATCACGCCATTGCACTCTAGCCTGGGCAACAGAATAAGAAGACTCTGTCTCAAAAAAAAAAAAAAAGACAAGGTTCCTGCTGTTAAGCAGTTTACCAACAAATGGGGGAGACAAAGTCAACAAAGGTTAACATAAGCACTATGACAGAAAAGGAAAACTCACCCCAGATGGGAGGCTAGAGGTCTCTCTGAAGCCTGCCATGTACGAGCGGGGAGAAAAGGCCACAGGCAGCAGGAGCAAGCACAAGCCAGCAGGCAGGACGGGCACTGGAAACACGGAGGCCAGAGCCCAATAAACAAGAAGGAAGATGGAAAGAGATGAGGCTGGTGAGGCAGATGGGGGCCAGCCACACAGGACCATGTGAGCTGCAAGGTCTGGGATTCCATCCCAAGAGCTGTGGGAAGCACAGAGACTAAAAGCAGAGGGAATCATTGTTCACAAAATCCCTGCTTCTCAACACCACCATGAAGAGGAAGCCGAAGTGCCAATCCTAGAGACAAGAGAGACAGGCTGAGATGGGATGAGAGGGATAGAACGGTGGGGACGGAGACAAGAGCACCCCTTCCAGTGGTGGGCATCGCTAGGCCCTGCTGACAAGCAGGACCAGGGGCAGGAATGGAACAAGAGAAAGGAAGATGTCAGAGTAAAGCTGAGAATTCCAGATTGAATAACTATGTGGAGGTAACACCTGTGAGGGAACCATGAAAGGCAAGTTTAAAAAAGGAAGAAGACTAGATGGATAATCAGGACTTCCATTTGACACTGAGATCTGAAATGACAGCCAGACACTCCAGTGAAGCCATCCAGCAGGCCAGTGGGCATCTGTGGCTGAGCCCAGGAAAGGGGCCACAGATAGAGCTCTACATTTAGGGGTCATAAGAGTACAAGTACCCAAATGAAAGGCATGTGGAAACAAATTATAAAAGAACAATGAAATGGAAATTCAAACTGAAAAACACAGTAACAGAAATAAAAAATTCACTGAATGGGCTTATCAGCAGAAGGCAGAGAGCAGAAAAGTCAACCTAAACATAGGTGAATAGCTTGTGGTTCCAGCAACTTGGGACACTGAGGTGGGAAGACTGCTTGAGCCCAGGAGTCCTGGGCTACAGTGAGATAGGATCACACCACTGCACTCCAGCCAGAGCAACAGAGTGAGACTCCAACTCTAAAAATAAATAAATAAATAAATAAATAAATAAAACAGCTATATAATCTGAAGACAGAAATTTAAAAAAAAGCCAGGCGCGGTGGCTCACGCCTGTAATCCCAGCACTTTGGGAGGCCGAGGCGGGTGGATCACGAGGTCAAGAGATCGAGACCATCCTGGTCAACATGGTGAAACCCCGTCTCTACTAAAAATACAAAAATTAGCTGGGCATGGTGGCACGTGCCTGTAGTCCCAGCTACTTGGCAGGCTGAGGCAGGAGAATTGCTTGAACCCGGGAGGCGGAGGTTGCAGTGAGCCGAGATCGCGCCATTGCACTCCAGCCTGGGTAACAAGAGCGAAACTCCGTCTCAAAAAAAAAAAAAAGAAATTAAAAACAAAAAAAAGAACAGAGCCTTAGGAATTCATGGGACAGCATGAGATGATCCTCACTAGGAAAGAATGAGGGCTGCCGGGCGCGGTGGCTGACACCTGTAATCCCAGCACTTCGGGAGGCCAAGACAAGCAGATCACGAAGTCAGGAGTTGGAGACATGGTGAAGCCCGTCTCTACTAAAAATACAAAACAGCCTGGCGTGGCAGCGCACGCCTGTAATCCCAGGAGGCTGAGACGGGAGAATCATTTAAACCCAGGAGGCGGAGGTTGCAGTGAGCCAAGATCACACCACTGGACCCCAGCCTGGGCAACAAAGCAAGACTCCACATCTCAAAAAAAGAAAAGAAAAGAATAAGGATCAGGTGTGGTGGCTCACACCTGTAATCCCAGTGCTTTCAGAAGCTGAGGCTGGCAGATCACCTGAGGTCAGGAGTTCAAGACCAGCCTGGGCAACATGGTAAAACCCCATTTCTACTAAAAATACCAAAAAAAAAATTAGCTTGGCATAGTGGTGCACACCTGTAATCCCAGCTACTCAGGAGGCTGGGGCAGGAGAATTGCTTGAACCTAGGAGGCGAGGGTTGCAGTGAGCTGAGATCTCACCACTGCACTCCAGCCTGGGTGACAGAGCAAGACTCCATCTCACAAAAAAAAAAAAAAAAAAAAAGAATGAGGACAGAACAGAAAAATAAATAAGTGGCCAAAAAACCCAAATTTGATAAAAAATAACATCAAATAACAAATCCAGGAAGTTCAGTAAACTCTCTCAAGTTAGGATACAAAGAACACCACTGCAAGGCACACCAGAATCACACTGCTGAAATCCAGAGATCAATGAAGACAAGAAGACAGTGGAATGACAGCTTCAAACACTGAACATAGCTGGGCACCGCAGCCCCCGCCTAGAATCCCAGCAGTTTGGGAGGCAAAGTAGGAAGGATCACTTGAGGAAATCAAGACCAGCCTAGACAACATGGTAAAACCCCATTTTTACAAAAAAATTAAGAAATTAGCTGGGTACAGTGGCATGCGCTTGTATTCCCAGCTACTCAGGAGGCTGAGGTGCGAACATCACTTGAGCCCAGGAAGTCAAGGCTGCAATGACCTGTGACTGAGCCAGTGCACTCCAACCTAGGCCAAAAAAAGACGGGGGGGGGGCACGATGGCTCATGCCTGTAATCCCAGCACTTTGGGAGGCTGAGGTGGGTGGATCACCTGAGGTCAGGAGTTCAAGACCAGCCTGGCCAACATAGTGAAACCCCATCTCTACTAAAAATACAAAACTTAGCCAGGTGTGGTGGCACCTGCCTATGGCCCCAGCTACTCAGGAAGCTGAGGCAGGAGAATCGCTTGAACCCAGGAGGTGGAGGCTGCAGTGAGGCAAGATCGTGCTACTGCACTCCAGCCCTGCGACAGAGTGAGACTCTGTCTCAAAAAAAGAAAAATGGTGCCTGAGGGGAACAAAAAAGAAACATCAGCTCAGAAATCGGTATGGAATGAAAATATCCAATACAAGAGCAAAATGAAAACATTTTCACTTCAAAAAAAAACCCAAGAGTCTGTGACCAACAAGTCTATACTACAACAAAGGCCAATGGATGTTTTTCAGGCTGAAGAGAAGTAACACCAGACAGAAACAGTCTGAGGGACTCACAGGAAAAGTAAATAAGGAAGAAACTGTGAAGATAAACCAGGAAGTACATAATATGCAACCATCACAGTAAGTAAGATATTTTGTGATTGTTTAAAAACAGAAAAGCTGTCACGAACATCCTGGACACAATGCAGGTCGGGAGACCAGGGGGGAGCCAGGGATGATTCTTTGAATTAACTGTAGTCATATCTTCAATTCATACAGATGATGCATTTATCCTTCGATATGGAATAACTGAGCAAGAGCTAATAAGTCCTATCAGGAAAAAGGAGTTAAATTTAATGATTTTTATATACTAACCCTATTTTCTACTAAAAAATGTAACTGACAAAAAGATTTAATGACAGACTGGCATGGCGGCTCACACCTGTAATCCCAGCACTTTGGGAGGTCAAGGTGGGCCGATCACTTGAGGTTAAGAGTTCAATACCAGCTTGGCCAACGTGACAAAACAGCATCTTTACCAAAAAGACAAAAAAATTACCCCCGAATAGTGACGGGCACTGGTAATCCCAATTACCCGGGAGGCTGAGGCAGAGGTCACAGTGAGCTGAGATCAGACCACTGTACTCCAACCTGGGTGACAGAGTGAGACTCCGTCTCAAAAAAAAAAAAAAACAAACTCTCACTTATGAGGAACCTAAAGTAGTCAAATTCATGAAACAAAAGGTAGAATCATGGTGACCAGGAGCTACGGGAGAATGGTGGAGTTGTTTTGTTTTGTTTTGTTTTTTGTCTTATTAGTAGAGACGTGGTTTCACCACGTTGGCCTGGCTAGTCTCGAACTCCTGACCTCAGGTGATCCACCCACCGCAGCCTCCCACAGTGCTGGGATTATAGGCGTGAGCCACCGCACCCAACCGAGTTTTCTTTTTTTATCTTTTTGTGGTCTCCTGAGTAGCTAGAAAGAACTATAGGCCTGTGCTCTCACATCCAGCTTTTTCTTTTTTGCTTTTTGCATAGATGGCGCTTCATTTTAACAAGTATCATGAGCTACAATGCCTGGCCTGGAGTTGTTTTTTTGTATTTTATTTATATATTTATTTTTCTTTCTTTTTTTTTTTTTTTTTTTTTTTTTTTTTTTAAAGACAGGGTTTCACCATGTTGGCCAAGATGGTCTCAATCTCCTGACCTTGCGATCCGCCCGCCTCGGCCTCCCAAAGTGCTGGGATTACAGGTGTGAGCCACCGTGCCTGGCCTATATTTTACTTATGTATTTTATTTTTATTATTATTATTTTGAGATGGAGTCTCACTCTGTTGCCCAAGATAGAGTGAGGTGGCACGATCTTAGCTAAAAAAAAAAAAAAGGAAGTCTAGCCATTTCCTGAATTCTAGTATCATCCTAGAAGCAAACCAATATGGTTAACTTCTAGTAAAATGTCAAAGAGTAGGCTATTAAAAATTTCTTGAAGACTCAAAGATTCTCCTCTACTTTGGACGGCAGAGATTCTTTCCTCTGTCATCTATTGCATCTAATTCTTCTTCCTTTTATTCTTATCAACGTGGTCCCTTAAGCACTTTGATTGGAATGATAGCTACCTTTCAGAAACTAAATTTTCCAGATAAACACTGTGACTTCACTAATAGATTACAGACCTAGTGTGATCCTCGGCAAATCTCTATTCCTCCAGCCTTCAATTCTCTTTGTGAAAATAAAAAGATCAGAATGGCCAGTTGTGGTGGCTCACGCCTGTAATTCCAACATTTTGGGAGGTCAAGGTGGGCAGACGGCTTGAGGTCAGGAGTTAGAAAACAGCCTGGTCAACATAGTGAAACCCAGTCTCTACTGAAAAATCCAAAAATTAGTCAGGTATGGTGGTACACACCTGTAATCCCAGCTACTGGGGAGGCTTAGGTGAGAGAATCACTTAAACCCAGGAGATGGAGGTTGCAGTGAACCAAGATCACCCCACCATACTCCAGCCTGGGCAACAGAGCGAGATTCCAACTCAGGGGTTAAAAAAATCATCAGACTACATGACAAAGAAGATTCCCTTTTATTTTTTTTAGACGGAGTTTTGCTCGTTGCCCAGACTGGAGTGCAGTGGCGCGTTTTCAGCTCACTGTAGCTTCCGCCTCCCAAGTTCAAGCAAGTTTCATGCCTCAGTCTACTGAGGAGCTGGGATCACAGGCACCCGGTTAATTCTTGTATTTTTAGTAGAGACATTTGGTGAGGTTGGTCTCAAAGTCCTGACCTCAGGTGATCCACCCGCCTCGGCCTCCCAAAGTGCTGGGATCACAGGCATGAGCCACCACACCCAGACACTCTCATAAATATTATTCTTGTGAAGTAATTTTTTTTTTTTTTTTTTTTTTCCGGAGACGGAGTTTCGCTCTTGTTACCCAGGCTGGAGTGCAATGGCGCGATCTCGGCTCACTGCAACCTCCGCCTCCTGGGTTCAAGCAATTCTCCTGCCTCAGTCTCCCGAGTAGCTGGGACTACAGGCACGTGCCACCATGCCCGGCTAATTTTTTGTATTTTTAGTAGAGACGGGGTTTCACCATGTTGACCAGGATGGTCTCGATCTCTTGACCTCGTGATCTACCCACCTCGGCCTCCCAAAGTGCTGGGATTACAGGCGTGAGCCACCGCGCCCGGCCAAGTAATTTTTTTTTTTTGACAGAGCCTGGCTCTGCTGGAGTGTAGTGGTGCAATTTCAGCTCACTATAACCTCCTATTCCCGGATTCAAGTGATTCTCCTGCCTTAGCCTCCTGAGTAGCTGGGAATACAGGCGCCCACCACCACGCCCAGGTAATTTTTGTATTTTTAGTAGAGACAAGGTTTCACCATGTTCGCCACCCTAGTCTCAAACTCCTGCCCTCAGGTGATCTACCCACCTCAGCCTCCCAAAATACTGGGATGACAGGTGTGAGCCACTGCACCCGACCACTCTTGTGAAACACCTTTACATTTGCCTTTGGGCTCTTGGTCCTGTAATTCTGAGCAGTGATCAGCTGTGACAAACATCTCATCCTATAGCGATCCAACCCAACCAAGACAGAGAAAAGCAATGCAAGGGGCTATTTGGGAATAGGGAAAATAAGAAAATGGGGAGAAGAGGAAAGGTATTGATAGGACTAACAGCAGAGGATGAGAAAGATCCTGAGAGTAAATACCCAAGCCATGGATACCTTTTTCAAAAATGTTGCTGCTGTTTCTCTCTTCGTTGCTGTGATCCGCTTCACTCCGTCTGGGGACTGGACACGAATTATCTGTTGTAAATGAAATATGATGGTTACTGCATAGCCTAGTGAGGGCCTGCTCTACTGCTAAGGCTTACATCTGTGGTCTTTTAGCATCTGAGTCACTAAAATTTAAAGTCAAACCTCACTTAAATCCTTCTCCTGTGATCTGGATTTAAAAAAAAAAAAAAAAAAAAAGCCAAACCTCACTCTTCACTTTTCTAGAAGATGAAGCCAAGGGGTGAGATTCATCAACATTTGGGGAGACAGTTTAAGAGGACTGTCCTCTCAACTCTTAGTTTCACTTGGAAAACAACTTTATTTCCTAACCACTAGAGCATATGTGAAATGCTTTTTGTCTCTTCAAACTTAAACAAAACCTATCTCCAGGCTTAACTTGAAAAAAAAGAAAAAAGAAAAAAAAACCCACCATGAACCATGAAGGAACTGTGTTCTTTATAAAAGATGTTACTTTGTTCCAGGATATATACACAAACATTAGACAGTCTCTAAGAGTCCTACAATTAAAAGAATCATAGGAAATTTTCTAATTGTTACTTATTTTCTTACTTTTTTGAGACAGGGTCTTGCTGTCACCCAGGCTGGAATACAGTAGCAAAATCACAGCTTACTGCAGCCTTGACCTCCAAGGTTCAAGTGATCCTCTGAACTCAGCCTCCTGAGTCCCCTGGGACCACAGGCCTGCACCACCAGGTCAGGTTAATTTTTTTTTTTTTTTTTTTGTAGTGACGGAGTGTCACCATACTGCCCAGGCTGGTCTCAAGCTCCTAGGCTAAGGTGACCCTGCCACTGTGCTGGAATTTCAGGCATGAGCAGCCACACCTAGCTATTACTTTCCGTAAAAAATATTTAAAAATGGCCAGGCACAGTGGCTCACGTCTGTAATTGTAACACTTTGGGAGGACAAGGTGATGGATCACTTGAGCTGAGAAGTTCAAAACCAGCCTGGGTAACATAAGGAAAGTTCGCCAGGCGCGGTGGCTCACGCCTGTAATCCCAGCACTTTGGGAGGCCGAGGCGGGTAGATCACGAGGTCAAGAGATCGAGACCATCCTGGTCAACATGATGAAACCCCGTCTCTACTAAAAATACAAAAATTAGCTGGGCATGGTGGCACGTGCCTGTAGTCCCAGCTACTTGGGAGGCTGAGGCAGGAGAATTGCTTGAACCCGGGAGGCGGAGGTTGCGGTGAGCCGAGATCGCGCCATTGCACTCCAGCCTGG
>PVKV010039232.1:0-13227 GCA_004027835.1 Alouatta palliata | reverse complement strand
GTGGCACATATACACCATGGAATATTATGCAGCCATCAAAAACAATGAGTTCGTGTCCTTTGTAGGGACATGGATGAACCTGGAAACCATCATTCTCAGCAAACTGACACAAGAACAGAAAATCAAACACCACATATTCTCACTCATAGGCGGGTGTTGAACAATGCGAACACATGGACACAGGGAGGGGAGCATCACATCCCTGCTTTTATCTACCTATAGCCAATAACTGGAGAATAATAACAATATCTTACATTTGTTTGACAATTTGTAGTTTCATATAAATATCTCCTTTGATCCTTACAAATGTATTTAAAAATTACATGTACCTGAATATTTACAGTTCCTCTCCCTCCATTAAAGCCTATAAAATAGAAATGTCACTATATATTTTAAAGAATATACATTTTCTTTTTAGTAGAGCATGTATTTCCTACTTAGCAGTCTTTTGATATCGACAGTTAAAGTCTGAAAAAGATCATTTTAAATCTAAAGCAATTTATTTCAATGTTAATATAAAAGTCTTCCTTCTTCCAACTGATGATATAAATTGCTTTGAGGATCTTAAAAGTATTCCTATTTTTATGACCATACATCTAATGAAGGTAAAAAAAACTTGTGCCAGAAAATTCTTACTTTTATTTTTAATGATCAATTTCAGAAATTTTCCACATTTAGTTTCTTTTTTATTTTCCTCACTTGCACTTTCCAGTTGATTTCCCATCTGATATACTCTTCAGAGATTATACTAAGAATCCTCATCAGCTCATATCTCAACTTCAGAATTGTTTTATTTATTGTTAATTCACAGTTTTGTGGGAGAAAAGCAGAAATTCCTTGTTCTTTAGTTTTTATGGATGTAACAATCCCTAAACTGACCACAACCTGTCTCTTTTATTACCTTGTCTCTGCAACCAGACTGTGGGTTTAAATTAGGTCCTATTTCTTATCAAAATCCCCAGGTGATTAATGTGTTGGAGGTCCCCAGCACTCCCCAAAGTTCAGCCATTTGCTAGGTGTGATCACAGGGCTAAGCGTGTAGTCATATTCATGACTGAGATACATTGCAGCAAAAAGGATAGAAATAAAATCAGCAAAGGAAAAAGGTACATTGGGCAAGACCCAGAAGGAGGCAAGTACAAGCTCCCAAGAGTCTTTCCCCAGTGAAGTCACACAGGACACACTTAATGCCTTCAAGTTGAATTGTGACAACAGCTGTGAAGTGCCACCTTCCAGGGAAGCTCATTAGATAGTCACTGCCCAAGGTTTTCTTCAAGGAATAATCATGCAGGTACCCTCTGCCTAGTTCCTACCATGTTTCCAAATTCCCAGGAGGAAAACAGGGGTTCTGCATACACCACATTTTTGTACAAACAGAATGGACAGAATGAGTACCTCTTATCAGTTAGAGTGTAAGGAAACCTCCTGAAATTCAAGTCCCCAGATGTCAACCGAGAGCCAACTTTGTGAACAGGCCTTCTGAGGATACGAGTATGAAGTCTGCCATGTTCCCTCTTTTCTACACACTAGTTTGTTAAGTTCCCCTCTTAAGTGCATTCCCCTCCATTCAGTATTTCTAAAAAGGTTGGTGAACGGCACTGTATAACACGGTATTTACAAGCAGTGTCCTAGGTAGCTTACTCACTGAGGGAGTAGAGGGAACTACAAATGGTCATGAAAGAACTTTTTAGAGTGACAGAAAGTTTCTAAAACTTGATTATGATCATGGTGGCACAACATATAACTAGCTAAAAATAATTGAGCCACACACCTCTAGCAGGTGCGTTATGTGGTATATGGACTATACTCACTAAAATTGCTTAAGAGAAGATCCCGTGATCCTAAAGTCAGGGCTTCTCAAAGTAGGGCTTACAAACACCCAGGGACAAGGACTGAAGACAGTGCCACTGTGAGACATTTATTTCACTCACTGGTAACTTAATGCATGAATGTTAAACATTGCTGTTTCCTGAAAACAAACATGCATGCTGGAGAATGTGGTAAGAAGGGAAAACAACTCTAAGAACAAGTTAGATATTCATTCAGAGCTTGCTTTGGATACTCCCTTGATGCAGGCAAGGGAGTCCACTCACACCATTTGAGTTTGGCAGCGATTCAAAGGCAGAGAGTGGAGTGGGAAAACTGTGTAATGGAAAAAGAGAAGGCATCAGGTACACTCTGATTAAAGGCGGTCTTTGCCATGGAGAAATTGGAGGCAGCCTACCTAGAAACAGCCTCTTATGTGAGTGGTCTGAGTTGGAAGTTGAGGCAAAAAGAGAGAAGCTAGCAGTCATTGACCGAGTCCTCACACTGCTGGGCCATTTGCTGCAAAGGCTGTGGTTTCGCTCCCTAGACTTGTTGCTAAAATAGCTGGGGTTTGGCTTCTGAGCTTCCTCTGTGTCCAAATTGTATTATCATGTGTGCTCTGGCCGTTGTCTGTTTCCATACTCAGTCTCTCAAAAGCAAAATGCAAACCCTGACAAGCAAAACACAAACAAGCATTGCTCCTGTCCGATGAGCCACACTGATCCTCCTTCCCTCCTTTCCCGGAAGTCCCTCACACCCGTGCAAACAGATCTCTCAACAGTCAGCTACACTCGCTTTACAGAAAATCTGAAATTGTTAAACTCAATGTGACATTTTCATCTCTCTCAAATTTGACTAATGGTTTTGATAAGAGAGACTATGGGTTATCCTCAGAGAGAGTCCTTCATGGGCCTCAGTCTCTTAGGTTTCCTTCTTCTACCTACGTCACCGAAAATGATGATGGGAATCACATTTGTATTTTGTGACTTCTCACATTTCAGGAACCTTAAATGATCCTGGATATCATATTGCATATTACTCATAATAATGAAAATAAGAAGAGTGACCAGCAACTTTGCAAGCTTTCATTTATTTAACCCTTTGAGAAAATTATCCTTATTTTGCCATTTTAGAAATAAGGAAAGTGAGATTTACCAAAGTTAAATTATTTATCCAGGGTCACAAGGTGTATGAGCAATCAAGAATCTGACCCCAGATGTGTCTAACTACAGAGCCGATTCTTTAACCAGAACATTGCTTTCCTAAAGGAGAAAGCAATGATATAACTCACTGGAGATATTTCTTCTTGATTCAAATGTAGCAAAAATCCTCTCACCTCACTCTTTTGGCATTGTGCGTGACTGATCTCAAGTTCAGTATTTGGCATTTTCTTTTCTTTGAGGTACATCCTTCACTTGGTAAAACACGTCTCAGGCAATTTTCCTCAGACTTTAAAGTAAAATTCCTGCCGAGGTCTTGGAATCTCTCTTAGTTATATCAGTGGCTTGCCGTTTCTCAACCTTCACATATTCCTTTAGAAAAGTATTGATTTCTAAAGATACAGATAGAATAATACCATGTCTAATTTTGTCGGATTGGTTATTTGGATTTCTGCATGTGCCATTGAAAATAACAACCCAAGAAGTTTTCAGAAATTCTGGTTTTAAAGACAGGAGGTCTAGAAGCATTTTCCCTCGTGAACATTCTCATCTCTAAATCGTTCACTTTCGTGTACCTTCCACCTCCACTCACCACTGTTCAGCTCAATCACACCGCCCCCCTATTAAAATAAAGGAGAGTGGGTCAGATTATTAACGGACTCTGTCTCCTGTCATCGTCCCATGTACTGTACCCCCAGACCTGGCCTGCCTGGCCCACACGTGCTGTTGGAACAGCTTGCTGGTCCACCTAGCCTACGACAGTTTTAGCTTAAGTATGTCACTCATGAATCCACATTATTCTGGAAGAGAACATGCCCAGCTTTGGCCTACTAAGTTCTAGCAGTAGTACAGGTATGCCATCCTTCTAATTACACTTCTATCGTAAATCTCGCTTTTCTACAGATTTCACAGAAAACTCTACTTTTAGGATTACGGTACTTCCAAGAAACCATTTGATTTCACTTCAGATAACTTATTCATCAGGCCCCACCATTTTCACCAGCCAGACTCCGTCTCTCCGAGCTGTGCCTCCTCCCTTTCACTCCAGCAGATACAAGCCAGCTCGTTTGTGGGCACCGTTCACAGGGAGCTAAAGACTGGATTATGACACCATCCTGTGAGACAGAATTACCAGCCATCCTCTAAAGATGTTTCTTTTTTGCTATGCAGACTTTCTTTGGTTGAGATAAAAATAAACACAGAATAAGAACTGTTTCACCTCAAAACTCTAAGGTGTTCTCAAAAGAATGTATCCTATGTAATTAGAAATTTTATATTTTAAAATCAATGCAATGATTTCCTGATCTCAGCTCCTTAGCATAGAAAATCTTCAACCAGGGTGACGTCATTTGTAATGAGGAGTGGTGAAATAATTTTTATTGTAATGATTAGAATTTCAACCATCCAAATGATTTCCTTTCTTTTACAAATTAGAACAGAATCAGGGTTATCCTTTGAATAGTACCTCTCATTCACTTGCTTTCCTATCTGCTTTCTAAAATTGGAAGAAATCGTTGAAGTTGCAGGTAGAAGGAATTAGACATAACCTATAATTTATTTTTCCTCTGCTACAACCCTTAGTAAGCCATCATTAATGATATGTCATTAAAACTCTAGCAAGTATGAATTATTACAGTACTTTTGGTGCTAATTTTGTAGTTGTTTCCATTTTCACTTCAGTTTTACCCATGGGTAAATTTTAATAAGAGAGAAGAAATAGATTTTTTTGAAAGCATAAGAAATGCATCTTTAATGTGGGTTTTTAATTATCTTCTTTGTAAAAGAAAACTTTATAGAAAAGGAAGATTTTTGTAGAACTGTAATATATAAAGCAGATAAATATGGAACTGCTCTAATTCAGTCTTGGGCAGGAAACCAAGGCCCACCTGGCCTCTTACTGCTCCTGTCTTGTGACATTAGAGCC
This sequence comes from Alouatta palliata, assembly GCA_004027835.1. Lineage (NCBI taxonomy): Eukaryota > Metazoa > Chordata > Mammalia > Primates > Atelidae > Alouatta > Alouatta palliata. The sequence goes on along the minus strand of PVKV010039232.1, from coordinate 8,337 downwards.
ACAGCCACAGAATCCCAGGGCTCCACTGACCATCGTCTGAAAGCCAGTGATCTCCCTTGACCTGATATATGAGCAACTTAATGCCACTAACATTGATTGACAGTCCAGATGATATTAGTCATGATGCTCATTGTGTGTCAGGTTAAAAATCTACATATTCTTAATTAACAAAAATATTTTATTTAAAAATAATATCTGATTGCTCATCTTAATATTACCTACAGGTGGGTGATCAGGAATAAAATATCACCACTTTTTAAAATTATAATTTGACATTTTAAAATGTTACTTGCCATATTTCTTTATTCTTATGAAAAATAATTGAATAAATATTTAAATTACTGTTTTTATCATTCACCGCTAAAAACTTTTATACGTGCACGCACATTTACATACACATACAAAATGTCTACAGCGCTTGTTGCTTTATTTCTCCATAACTTTTCAGAAAATCAAAATCTGGACATGCCTGTTTGAATGTGTTGTAACAGAAATAGAACATTTGAAATAAACGATTTCCATCATTTGAAGTTCTTTTTCTTAATCCACCCTGTCTTTCTCATTTTTTTCTTGAAGGCCTAGATTCAATTGTTACCAAATGGCTTCAATGAGTTACCAAAATAGATGTTACATTTTAAGTAATTTATAAAATTAACCACATACCAAATGTATCAGGGAAGAAAACTTGTCATGGAAAGAAGAATTCTAAAATAGAATCTTTTGCATTAAGAAGTCAGCAGATTAGAAAAATAGCATAGAGTGCAGTATTCCCTATTATTTTTCTAAGACCTTTTTTTTTGTCGAACTCTACAGTCCAAAATATGGAAACAATGTCAACATGCTTCTCAGTATGCTTTTCTCCTTCTGTGGCACAGCTTTCCCGTAACCTACTGCATACCACTCTCTGGGATGCATAAGCCATCCCCAGAGAAAATAAAGATCCAGCCCTGTTATGTGCTTCTCAGTTTCATAATGCAACTGTTTCAATGCATGTAAAATAAGAGACAAGAGGAAGACAAGTATTTCATTCTTGGTTTTACCTTGCCTGGAAAGTGGGCAGCAGTAGCAGTCGTAAATTACGAATAAAATTTTAAATGCAGAAGCTAATTCTGCAAAGGTATATCCAAATATTCTCAAAAGTTCTCTGTCTCAAACTAGGGTTTTGCTATCATCCTTTTTCCATATTCAGTTTTCAAATGACCAAAGCCAGAACTACTTATAGCGTGAAGAAAAGACTTTGAGAACTGCCTTACATTTTAACTTCCAAGTAATCTTTGTTGGAGTTTATCTCATTGACCCGAAAGGAAAATTTCACCTCAGAGAAAATAAACTATGGTTAGACAATAAACACCTAAAAAGTGGATCCTGAATTTCCCTAGCAAAGTAACAATCAAATAGTAAGTACTTTACATACTTGTTTGTTTAATTAAATAGCTATAAGGATTTCACTCCCGCATTGGTTAGTCAAATGATATAAAGTTTCAGAAAGACAGGAGGAATAGCTTTTGAGATCTATTCCACAGCAAGGAGGCTGTAGTCAATTATAATATATTATGTATTTTAAAAATAAGAGAAAATTTCAAATGTCTCACTGAAAAAATGATAGGTATGCAAGGTGCTAGATATGTTAATTAGCTTAATCACGCCACATTGTATACATACAACAAATATACATATATATATACACACTTTTTTTTTAAGTGTCTCACTCTGTTGCCCAGGCTGGAGTGTAGTAGCATGATCTCAGCTCACTGCAACCTCTGCCTCCTGAGTTCAAGTGATTCTCCTGCCTTAGCCTCCCAAGTAGCTTGGACTGCAGGCATGTACCACCACACCTGGCTAATTTTTGCATTCTTAGTAGAGACAGGGTTTTATTATGTTGGCCAGGCTGGTCTCGAACTCCTGGGCTCAAGCGATCTGCCTGCCTCAGCCTCCCAAAGTGTTGGGATTACAGGCGTGAACCACTACACCTGGCCTCTAATACATAGTCTAAAGACCTGAAATCAAGGAAGAACCAAGTAAATGGAGTAATATTCTATCTTCTTGGATAGGAAGACTCAATATTGTCAAGATGTCAATTCTTCCCAACTTTATAGATTCAATGAAATCCCAAAATCCCAGCCAGTTAATTCTATGGATGTGAACAAAGTGATTCTAAAGTTTCTATAAATAAACAAAAGACCCCAGAGTAGCTAACACAATATTAAAGGAAAAGAATAGTCAGAGAACTAGCACTACCTGACTTTAAGACTTACTATAATGCTGCAGTAATCAAGACAGTATGATACTGGTGAAAGAACATAAAAATCAATCAGTGGAACATAATAGACAGAGCCCAGCAATAGACCCACACAAATAGAATCAACTGCTCTTTGACAGAGGAATAAAGGCAATACAAAAAGCAAAGATAATCTTTTCAACAAACGGTGTTGGAACAACTGAATACACATATGCCCCAAATGAATTTGGACACAGACCTCACACCTTTTCCAAAAATTAACATAAGATGAATTATAGGTGCAGCGGCTCACACCAGTAATCTCAGCATTTTGGGAGGTCAAAGCCAGAGGATGGCTTGAGGCCAGAAGTTGGATACCAGTCTGCACAGCATAGTGGGACCCAAACTCTACAAAAAACAAAAAAATTTAGCCAGGTGTGGTTGTATGTGCTCAAGCAGGATTGCTTGAGCCCAGGAGGCCAAGGTTGCCATGGGCTATGATCACACCACCGTACTGCAAACTCAGCAGCACAGCAAGACCCTGTCCCCCTCCCCCCAAAAAAACCCACCAGCCAGGCATGGTGGCTCACACCTATAATCCCAGCACTTTGAGAGGCTGAGGCAGGCAGATCACTTGAGGTCAGGAGTTTGAGACCAGCCCCGGGCAACATGGTGAAACTCTGTCTCTACTAAAAATACAAGTCAGGTGTGGTGGCACATGCCTGTAGTCTCAGCTGCTCAGGAGGTTGAGGCATGAGAACCACTCAAACCTGGGAGGCAGAGGCTGCATTGAGCTGAGATCATGCCACTGCGCTCCAGCCTGGGCAACAAAGGGAAACCTTGTCTTAAAAAAAAAAAAATTCTAGAAGATAACATAAAGGATAATCCAGATGACCCTGGATTTGGCAATGACTTTTCTAGTTACAAAACCAAAACAGGATCCATGAAAGAAAGAATTTGTAAATTCGACTCTATTAATAGTTAAAATGAATGCTCTGTGAAAGTCACCTGTCAGAGAACAAGAAGACGAACTACAAACTTGGAGAAAATATTTGTGAAATACATATCTGGTAAAGGACTATTATCCAAAATAAGTGAAGAGCCCTTAAAAACAACATTATGAAAGGAAATAACCCAGTTAAAAACAGGCAAAAGGTCTGACAGACCTCCAGATCCCCAGTGGTGGTACCGTGGAGATAAACCTTGCATGGCCTAAGGCAACAGGATGGCCTCCCTATGCAAGGTGATAGATATGCTAATCAGCTTAATCATGCCACATTGTATACATACAACAAATATACATATATATACACACTTTTTTTTTAAGTGTCTCACTCTGTTGCCCAGGCTGGAGTGTAGTAGCATGATCTCAGCTCACTGCGACCTCTGCCTCCTGAGTTCAAGTGATTCTCCTGCCTCAGCCTCCCAAGTAGCTTGGACTGCAGGCATGCAGTTGAGGCAGCTGCCAGGTAAAACAAGTTGATTCTCAGGACCCACCCCCAACACCCCTTTTTGCTTCTAGACCTATAACTAAACTCAAATCCCTGCAGGCCCCTAGAGGTGAGGTTCAGAGTGTGATCCATGAGGAGTGCACTGCACCTCAAACAAACTACTTGAGTATAATTCATATAAGCAGGACTCTGGAGAACAGGCACGGGAAATGGATACTAAGGGTGTGGGATAATGGTGGATCCATAAAGTTGGATCAGGCTGAATTTATTGATATGGGCCCACTGAGTAGGGGTTACATATTCAATGTTGCAGCTCAGGGAGTTTAAAAAAACATTCTAATAGTTCATGTGTTTGGTTAGATAAAACGTGGATCAAAGGATAGCCCACTGGAGTAAGCTAAAAATGGCTGATCTCCCTTGGTTTAAGGGAGGAAGAAATCCAAAGACTTAGGGAGATTGAGGTGATAGGGTGGATTAGTCACTTTAGACCTACTCATCCTACCCCTTACCAACATTTTGTGAAATTTATTGAGAGGGGAGCCCTTGCATCCTTGAAGAGCTCTGTAATTGTTCTTCTCTGTATGCCAGATCTTACAGTATGAACCGCAGTCACTCAACTACAAAATTTAAATGCAATGGGAATAACTGGATCCCAAGGTGGCAGAGGCCAAGTGGCCAAGTGGCACCACTCAACCATAAAAAGCAAGGTGAGGGTAGTTACCATAATGAATCAGAATAGTCTGACTAGTATAGCGCTCTAGCATTGGCTAAGTAATCAGTGTTCCTAGAAGGGAAATTGACGGGAAGCCTACTGTATTCTTACTTAATTTGTATAAGCAGAAAACTTCTAGATGTGGACAAAAGATTAATTTAAATTATAAAAATAGAGAATCATGGCCTTTCAATTAATTTCTGGACTTAAGCCAGTTTACAGACTCAGAATCCCTTGAATGAAGGGGAGGCCGGGTCTGCTTGAAAAAGGACCCCACTAGCTACGGACAATTTATACAGCTAATATTTCTCCCATCCTTCCCCAGGGACATCTTTGGCCTTTTACTGGGATAACTGTGCATTGAGGAAAGGGGAATGATCCTTCTGGGAACTACTTGACGCTGGCTCTGAATCAGCATCCAATATATGGTATTGTTTCTCCCATAGCTAGGATTCACAGGTAGAGGAATTAAGGGGTGGACCACTCACCATCACCCCTAGAGACTCACTAACAAAATGTTTGCTTCCAGTTCCTGCAGCATTACGTTCTACTGTCCTAGAGGTTTTAGTTCCAGAAGGAGGAATGCTGCCACCAGGAGACATAATGTTTCCTTTAAACCAGAAGTTAAGATTGCCACCTGGCCATTTTGGGCTCCTCCTACCACTAAGTCAACAGGCTAAGAAAGGAGTTACAGTGTTGCCTGGGGTGGCTGACCCAGACTATCAAGATGAAATCAGTCTACTGCTCCACAACAGAGGTGAAGAAGAGAATGCGTGGAATACAGGGGATCCCTGGGGGCATCTCATATCATCACCATGCCCTGTGATTAATGTCAATGGGAAACTACAACAACCCAATCCATGCAGGACTACAAATGGCCCAGACCCTTCAGGAATGAAGATTTGAGATATTCCACCAGGTAAAAAATCACAACCTGCTGAGGTGCTTGCTGAAGGCAAAGGGAATACAGAATGGATAATCGAAGAAGCTACCACCACATGACAATTTGCAGAAATGAGGTCTGTAATTGTCATGAGTTTTCCTCCTTATTTTGTTAAGAACATGCCTGTGCATGTATACACTGGTGTTCAGGAAATGTCTTCATTTTATTTCCTTTCTTTTTCCTTTATCATGTAACATAAGATTTATTGACTTCATTTCAGCATTTAAGTGTTGTTACCTTTATGTGAGAGCATTTAGGTTAAGGATTAGTACATCTCTGGGTGTACGAAGGATAGCTATATTAGGTTAGCCATAATTATGACCTTATTCTTGTCTTTATTTGAAGATTATGTAAGATTTCAGGAGATTTCTATGGGTTCAAGTTGACAAGGGGTGGGCTTGTGATGGTAAATATTGAGTGTCAACTTGATTAGACTGGGTGTGTCAGCGAGGGTGCTGACAGAGGAGATTAGCATTTGAGTCAGTGGACTGGGAGAGGCAGACCCACCCTCATTCTGGGTGGGCACCATCTAATCAGCTGTCAGGTCAGCACAGCGAGAAAAAAGCAACCCGATAAAGTTGGAAAGAGCAGACTTGCTGAGTCTTCTGGCTTTCATCTTCCTCCCGTACTGGATGCCTCCTGCCCTCAGACATCATGTGCTAAAAAGAAATGAGCTATCAAGCCATGAAAACACATAGAAGAACCTCAAATGCATATTACTAAGTGAAAGAAGCTAACCTGAAAAGGCTAACCTGAAAAGTAAACATACCGTTTACTTCCAATGATGTGCCATTCTGGAAAAAGTGAAACTATGCAGACAATAAAAAGAGCAATGATGGTTGCTGGGGAGTACAGAAGAGAAAGGGATAAATAGAGCACAGAGGAATTTAGGGCAGTGAAACTACTCTTCATGATACAAGTATGGTGGCTATATGTCATTACATATTTTTTAAACTTCATAAGGGTGAACTCTAATGTAACTATAACCTTGGGTGATGATGGTATGTCACTGTAGTTTCATCAGTCGTAACAAATGTGCCTCTGTGGTGCTGACAGGTGGGAGAGGCTGTATGTATGTGAAGGGAGGGGTGACATCAGAACCCTGTACTTTTCTGCTCTATTTTACTGTAAACTTAAAATGGTTCTGAAAACTGAAGCATATTTTTTAAAGCATCAATAAATATAAAATGTAGAAGAATCCACCAACGTGCCAGAACGTGAAAAAGACCTGTACACTTAAAACTACACAACACTGCTGAGAAAAAGTAAAGAATACTTAAGTAAATGAAGAAATATAATATCATGAGGCAGGACACTCATTATCATTAGGGTTTCAATCTCCCCAGTTCGATTTGTAGATTACGAAAAATCACAACAAAAACCCCAACTTACTTTTGTTTAGTCACTGGCAAACTGGTTCCAGAATTCATATGAAGATGCAAAGAACTTAGAATAGCCTCAGTAACTTTTTTGAAGATTAACATTATGTATTTTAAGACCTATTATAAGGCTACAGTAATCAGAACAGTGTGGTGTTGGCAGAAAGAGACCAATTAATCAATAAAACAGAGAATCAAATCCAGAAATAGATCCAAACATATATGGAAAACTGATTTTTGGCAAAGATGCAAAGGCAATTAGTAAAAAAAAGGATAGTCTTTTTCAATAAATGGTGCTGGAACAATTGAATATCTATTTGGAAAAATAAAAACGTTTTTTAAAAACTCAGATCCATATCTTATGCCATATTAAAAATATTAACTCAAATGTATCACAAACCTAAACATAGAACCTAAGCCTATAAAATTTATAGAAGATATAAAGAGAATGTCTCTGTGATTTTGGCTTAGGAAAAACTTTCTTATATACGCAAAAAGCACAATCCCTAAAAGAATAAACTGATAAATTGATTTCATCAAAATTACAAATTCACGCTCTTTAAAAGACGTGGTTAAGACAATAAAAAGTTACAAACAGGGCAAAACTATATGCAAATCATATGTCTGATCAAGTACTTTTGTATCCAGAATATATAAAGAACTCCTAAAACTCAATAATAAAAAAAACATAATATTTTAAATGAGCAGAAGATTTGAATAGGCACTTAAAGAATTTATGTGGATGAAAATTAGTTCATAAGAAAAGGCTGACTGTCATCAGTTATTAGGGAAATGCAAAGTGGAACCACAGTGATATACCACTACACATCAATTAGAATGGCTAAAATTCTAAACAGACTCAGCAGAAAAACTGTTGGCAAGAACGTGAAGAAACTAAACTCTCATAGACTGCCATGGGAATGTAAAATGCTACAACCACTTTGAAAAACAATATGGCAGTTTCTTAAAATATTAAGCCTACACATGGGTATCTACCCAAGAGAAATGAAAACATATGCCCTTCCAAAAGCCTGGACAGGAATATTCACAGTAGCTTTAGTTTCAATAGCCAAAAACTGGAAACAACCCAATGTCCATCAACAATCAAATGGACAAAGTGTGGCATATCTATAAAGTGGAACGCTATTCAGCAATGAAAAGGAATGAAATATTGCTACACACAATGATACGTGTGAATATTAATGTAATTATCCTTAATGAAAGAAGCGAGATGAAAAACAGGTGCACACTGTTATTTCATTTACATGAAATTCCAGAAAATGCAAACTAAATTAAAACAAAAGAAAATAGACCTTGGATTATTTTGTAAGAGGGGAAGAGAAACAAGCTGGGCATGGTGGCTCATACCTGCAATTCCAGCCCTTTGGGAAGCCAAGGTGAGAGGATCACTTGAGCCCAAGAGTTCAAGACCAGCCTGGACAACTTAGTGAGACCCTATCTCTACAAAAAAATTTTTTTTTTAATTTTTAAATAGCTAATCAGGAGGCTGAGGCAGGAGGATTACTTGAGCCCAGGAGGTTGAGGCTGCAGTGAGCTATGATGTGCCACTGCCCTCCAGCCTGGACAACAAAGCAAGACCCTGTCAAAAAAAATTAAAAAAAAAAAAAAAAAAA
>PVKV010039231.1:0-13228 GCA_004027835.1 Alouatta palliata | reverse complement strand
TGAGCCATCATGGGCTAGGAAAAGGGGGGTGACCTGGGAGAAGCACAGAAGTGTTCGAGTTTCAGAAATATTTAAGAGAAAGAATGAAGGATGTACGAGGAGGAGGCACAGTCAGAACATTATACGACTCAGCAATGAATAATATGTGCATAGTCATAATCATGTAAGTATCAATTTGTGATTTAATGAAAAATGTGTTGCAGGTGCAAGAAACGGGGAGGGAAATAAGGTCGCAGTGGAGTGAGGACGCTAGGCTTTCAGCTGCTATGAAGGGGTCAGCAGAAATTGTTGAAGGAAATGCACTTAGCTATTTTCAACTTTATTTGATTTAAAAAGATGAAATATTTGAGGCAGATCTTTATATCACAACCAAATTATTTAAATTTAACTGAAATGTCAGACAGCCTTAATAATGGGCACAGTAAGTTAAAGACTTTCCTGCATAAATCTGACACTTAGGAAAATAGAAAAGAGTTAGAAAACTCACCAAAAAAGGGTCATGCTAACAGCACTGGGTCCCTGTTACATTTCTAAGGAATCATGACAGAGAGACTTTTAATTTAAACAATTAATTTCTTAACTTTTCAAAAGCTTACTTACAAAATATAGGCGAGAGCTTCTCCTCTTTCCTTGCTCTGAAAATAAAAATATAACTAATCAATTCTGGTATAATAAAATACCATAGAATAGAAGTAGTTGCTAATCATCTGATCATCACTATATAAAACAAGAGAAATCTGATTATCACCACATAAAAACTTCCGTTTTTAAAAATTTTTTCATTTAAACACAATTTACCATTTATATAATCCGGCATGATGAATCTCATAATTTAAAATTTAAAAACAGTTTTACTTTTTGACCTAACACATATTCTATTACATACAAATGAAAGAATCCCCATGTACCTAAGGAAAGGCAAAACAAATTAGGGAATGTGTGTGCCCTCCAAATCTCATGTTGTAATGTAATCCCCAGTGTTGGAGGTGGGGACGTCTTTGGATCACGGGGGCAGATCCCTCATGAATGCCTTAGCGCCATCCCCTTGGTGATGAGCGAGTTCCTGCTCTGAGTTCACGCATGATCTTCTTGGGTTTTTGTTGTTGTTACTGTTGTTCTGAGATGGGGTCTCACTCTGATGCTCAGGCTGGAGTACAGTGGTGTGATTATGGTTCAAAGCAGCCTTGACCTCCTGGGCTCAAGTGATCCTCCTACCTTCCCATCCAGAGTAGCTGGGGCTGCAGGCATGCACCACCACATCTGGCTAATTTGTAAATTTTTCATAGAGACAGGGTCTCACTATGTTGGCCCAAGGTGATCTCAAACTCCAGGCTCAAGTGATCTGCCCATCTCAGCATCCCAAAGTGCTGGGACTGCAAGTGTGAGCCACTGCACCTGGCCTGATCTGCTTATTTAGAAGCCTGCAGCACCTCCCCCTCTCTCTTGCTCCTTCTCTCACCATATGAAAGATGACTTCTTCACCTTCCACCATGATCACCAGCTTCTTGAGGCCCTTGCCAGAAGCACATGCTAGCACCACACCCCCTGTACAGCCTGTAGAACCGTGAGCCAATAAAGCCGCTTTTCTTTATAAATTATCCCGTCTCAAGTATTCCTTCATAAAAATGCCAAAATGTGGGACAGATGAGAAATTTAGCTAATAGAAATATTTACCTCTTTTATTTCTGAACCCCTATGCAGCAGTGTTTTGTTTTCTGAGTCTACATTTACACATAGCTTACTTCCATTACCAGGATCTAATAGCTGACAGCTCTAAGAACCAGTTTCTGGCCAGGAGCCAATCTGGAGACGCACTAGGATATCTGGAAGCATCCCAAATGACTTCTTGGTCATCTATTCATACATTACTGAAAAAATAAATGGGTCTTTACTCAGCTGAAAGGTAGCCTATCTTAAATTTAAATGTCAAAACGAGCGTGCCAATTTAACTGAACAGGGTATCCTCCGCACACACAATCATTTTGTTCTAATAAAGTTCCAAAGAATAAAAGCTCCCAAGAGGGACGTGGGCCATACTTTGTTCCCTACAATGCCTCTTCCTTTGAAGTTGAACTGGTCTCATGGACACACATTTGTCACCACTGAAGTGACAGGGGCAGGGATCAGTTTTCTTCTACTTCCATACACTCTATGTGTGAGAAGCCCAGGGCTCTGGAAGAAACTGAGAAATATAACAATCCTAACCAGAAATTACCAGCTCAAGTTAGACAGAGTCCACACAAACTATGAAAATGCAGGTGAACAACCCCTTTTTTATTGTGCTGCATTACTTCAGAGGTTATTCTAGAACCCCCACTTCTTGTATTCTTGCTGTTAAAATTAACTGAAAAACACGGTGTATGGCTTTTTGGAAAATAAAGTAAGATTTAACAGAACATTATGAAAAATAAGCAAGAGTACAGAAAAATCCTGCAGTTCTCATTCTCATCCTAAAACAAGCAGGATATGGAAACTTGACGCTGGTTTCACACACTAAGGCTAACGTGGAAAACAGCACAGGGCATGTTACATTTCTATTACATTCCAACGAAAAAGTTCTAGCATCCACTTGGGTGTGACGGTGCTTAGAGCACTGCGTAAAAAGGAGGCCAAAATCACAGATCCAATCTAGAACAATGGATTCTTCTGATTTGCTCAAGTGAAATCCAAGCTGTGGCCTAAATCCTATCACTCATCACTAAAACGCACTCTTTAGAGCAAGGGAAAGATGGCAAAGACGTATGAAGAAAAAGGCATAAATCCGTCACTACTACACTAAATCATGTGGCCAATTAATTGTGTTGGTAAAAATGTCACCAAATGTGTCAACACAAAGTCTGTGTGTTTCCATGAACAGTGACAACTCAAGGAAATTATATCACATATTAAAATAAGACAAGTAAATCTATGAAAAGTTGAACATTTTTAACGAATATCTGAGTTTCTCTAAATACTTTCTGTAATACACAAGACAGAACATTTTTAGGTTTTTCCCTGGAGGAAGAAACAATATCGTCTTACCACTCATTTGATACTTTCTCAGGAAGAGTGTGCTTGTCCTGGGACGGTCAGAAGCAGTATCTGTAGAGGAATAAGAGGAAAACAATGTCAGAAGTGAGGTGAGTAAAAAAGGTTCTTTTTAAAGCTACATAACCATTTTAATCACTTTTAACAATCTTGAGAAAAGCTTTTAGTAATAAATGTCAAGAAAATTAAGGCACCAATGTCCCAATTCTACTGGAGAATGCAAAAATCACAGAGTCTCTCCATGCATGTAGAATAAAACCAGGCTGGGGTTGGGACTTCTTTTTCAAACTTGCACCTAAATAAAAGGATGCAACTTTTAGATGAATCACATATACGCCCTCCTCCCTCTACTTATCAAATATAATCACCTTCCTCTAGGCTGCTATTACCAGCACATTTCAGGGAAAGTCTCAAGCGGTAAGAGATGCTGTGGTCAATTAATGTGGTCAGACACTGGCTCAATATTTCACATGTCTTAAAACAGAGAGCTGTTTTGGGCAAAAACAATTTTTTAAACAGACAAAGTCTCACTCTGTTGCCCAGGCTGGAGTGTTGCAATGGTGAGATGGAGCCAGCATAACTCACTGAAGGCTCCAACTCCTGGGCTCAAGAGATTCTCTTGCAGCTGGGACTGTGGGTGCAAGCCACCATACCTGGCAAGTTTTTAACCATTTTTTTTTTTTTTTTTTTTGCAGAGACAGGGTCAAATGAGACATACCTGTAAATGTGTTATAAATCCCCAAAAATGATATGAAGAATCTATTTTGGGCCCTCATCCAACACTACCCATCTGCTACCTGGTGTGTAAAAGCACTCAGAGGCTTACCTTACACCATCAAACAAGGAAAAGCTTTCACAAGTACTTGCATGCTTTGTGTATAAAGGCACAATTCATTCACATACTATCTTTGTTCATTCTTTCACCATTTTTTAATATTCTGAGAGAACAATACCTTTCAGCCAAAGTCACATTCATCATGAAGCTTAATTATTCTAACTTTTAAATAAATTAAGAGGCCAACCAAAGTAAGCAGAAGAGCTGTAAGACACTTCCTCTACAGCAATGAAATCTGTAGCGTACATTTTCTATTTGGAAAACTTAGCTTTCGGCCAGCCTGGGGTTGAGAAAGGGGCCAGAACTGAGCATTGAGATAGGGAGGAGGAAAGAAACCACCAGATGCAGCAGGCAAAAAGGATGAAGGGTGGGGGCAGGCACGAGGCAGGGCCAGTCCTCCTGCCTGGTACATGGACCTGGGAAAGCTGGCTAGGGACAGGAGGGAGGAGCCCGAGGCTGTGGATGCCTCTGGGGTGAGGGAAGGGGTAAGAACTGGTATCAGTGTCAGCCAGAGGCATGCCTGAGGGCAAACGGTATCATTCATTGCCTTACCTTTGGGCATCTCCTGGTCACTGATGTGCTGCAGGTAACGGCTGTCGCCGGCTCCCAAATCCCGCAGGGCAGGCTCCACAGCAGTAGGGTCTGGCGCTTCCGCCACCTCCCCCTCACTGATGTTAGAGCTGCAGATGGGTTCTGCCCAGTGCACCCTGCGCTGGCTCTGCTTGGGTCTGGCATTGGGGAGCACCAGGATCCCTCTGCCGGGCCTCTGCTCCTCTCCGCCTTGGTCTGCACTTACTCTTGACACCGCCTCATAGATGTCACAGCTGCTGCCAGACACCTCCCCACACAGCCACCTCGGGCCCCAAACGGGTCTGCCACTGGTGATGGAGCTGTTCCATCTGCTTTGGCCTGCACCTGTGCTTGCCACCGCCTCATAGATGCCAGAGCTGAAAGACGGATACTTAGACCGCCTACGCCGACCTCGCCTGGGGCAGACTTTGGTGCACAAGCAACAGCTCAGCGTGTTCCCCATGGGGCACCCTGGCTCCTCTCCAGCAACTTGGGCCTTCCCTTGTCTCCAAGTCTGCAGAGCTCAGCACTTCACCTCTTTCAAACACAGCCACGCTGGCAGGGCCAGCCCCCGGCTATGGGGCTGCGCCCCACTAACAGCTCACTCCCCACCTCAGCCGCCTCCCCCGAGAAGGCTTATCTAAAGGGAACCTGCTTGATTTAAAATAAATCTAGATACAACAAGCCTGATAGTTGAGACCGCGGAGAAGACACCACAGAGGGAGTTCCTCCTTCCACTGTTTTCTACCAACTGAAGGAGGTTGCCCTACCAACCATCAGAGTTCCAACCTGGTTCTCAGGAACCAATCAGGCACAGAGTCTCCTCCAGGAGGCGCCCCCACCCCCACTGTGATGTGGGAGCTCAGGCACGTGGCTCACCAGGCCCCGCCCCCTTGGCAGCCCCGCCCCCACGTTTCATTCATTGGGGGCTGCTGGGAGCTTTCAGGTTTCTCCACTGTGATGATGTTCTAGAGATCACCACCTTACAATGAATTATACTAAAATTACTGTAACCACATCTGCTTCATGCCTTATCTGGTATCCAAAGAACTCTCTTTCCCCTGTGGCCTCTGAGTTCTTACAAACTAGAAAGAAGAGAGAGTAAATTTCTGCAGTTGTTTTCAGAGAAAGCATTGCCATGAACTAAGTGTACTCTGTGATGTCAACTTACATTTTCAATACATATATAGATTCAATACATATTTATTGAGTTTACATTTTTTTTTAAATTACACACATATTCAATCAAACTAACAAGAGTAATAGGGGAAATTTCCTAAAATTTATATGCTAAGTACATCACATTTTTCTAATTATCACTTGGATAGAGCAACTTAGAATCTATGGTTTCAACAAATGAAAAGGCTTACGTCAAAGGAAACTGGGCCGGCCGGGGCGGCTCACTCCTGTAACTGCAGCACTTTGGGAGGCCGAGGTGAGTGATGATGAAGTCAGAAGATCGAGACCATCCTGGCTTACACGATAAAACTCTGTCTCTACTAAAAATACAAAAAATTCGCCAGGCGTGTGGCACACACCTGCTGTCCCAACTACTCAGGAAGGCTGAGGCAAGAGAATTGCTTGAAACTGGGAGGCGAGATTGCAGTGAGCCGAGATCGCATCACTGTACTTCAGCATGGGAGACAAAGACAGATTCCATCTCAAAAAAGAAGAAAAACACCACATAGCACAAGATTTTAAATGTGAAAATCATTAGTACATTTTGTTTTGTTTGGAGATGGAGTCTCACTGTTCTTGCCCAAGCTGGAGTGCAATGGCATGATCTCGGTTCACCACAACCTCAGCCTCCTGGGTTCAAGTCATTCTCTTGCCTCAGCCTCCCGAGCAGCTGGGATGACAGGTATGCACCACACGTGGCTACTTTTGTACTTTTAGGAAGGCCGGGGTTTCTCCATGTTGGTCAGGCTGGTCTCTAACTCCTGACCTCAGGTGAGCTACCCACTTTGGCCTCCCAAAGTGCTGGGATTACAGGCATGAGCCACTGGTCCCAGCCATTGCTACTTTTAACTAGCAATTACCAAGCAAATGTACTGGGAACTGCTTTGTGACTATGGGGATCTATGGAATCTTTCTCATGCTTGGTTGATCTAAGAAATACGAATCATAACTGAAATTTTATAAACTTGCTCTAAAAATTAAATGAGGGAAAAATAATACTTCTCCCTCCATATATTGAACACTTACAAAATGACAGGGATTGTGTCTACATTTTTACAGATGTACCATATGTAAGCCTCATAACAACCCCATGCTTTATAGATGAGAAAACTGAGACTCAGAGGACTTGAAAACAAATTCACTAGCACGTAGTAATGAGAGATGTAACTGGGGTTCAATCCAGTTCTATCTGACTCCAAAGGTGGTGCGTCTTAATGAAGACGAAGTTATACCCTGCACTTGTAGGTACTCAGAAGGATTCCCTCTTTCTACCCCCTTCTGAGTGAATTTCAGTGGCTTTCACAACCTCAGAACAACCCCACACACCCTCCCAGGTTGCCTTCCAGTGGTTCCCTTTTTCTTGGGGGTGTTTAGGAATCTGCATATTTGGACGACTTCTTCAAGCCTTTCCTTATAAACATGTGTGGATAAAGGAATAAAACTTTCTAGAACATAGGTTACTAACAGTGAATTGTCTGGCCTATTAATTGCAAATTTATTTGTAATGTATCTTATTATATGTAAAATAAAATCACAGGATCCACTGAATTTGTGCAGGAAGATTCCAAATGACACTGCAGGGACATCTTACTGACTACAGAGGAAGACCAGCCCAAACACACAAAGCAAGAGTCCCTCCAAAGACCAGGTGTGTGCTGGTTCTCGCCTATAATCTCAGCAATTTGGAAGGCCAAAACAGGTGGAGTCCAGGCTGGCCAACACAGTGAGACCCAGTCTGCATTAAAAATTACTTTTTATTATTATAATAAAAAAAGAGTAACTCTGGCATTGCTTTAGGAGAGAGAGCTCTGGTCTAGAATTCAAGATATGGAGTTATGAGTCCCAATGCGGCTACTTAACTAGCATTGTGACGTTGGGCAGGTTATGTAATAACTATGATTCTCATAGGCGGGTGTTGAACAATGAGAACACATGGACACAGGGAGGGGAGCATCTCACACTGGGGTCTGTCGGGGGGAAAAAGGGGAGGGACAGCGGGGGGTGGGGAGTTGGGGAGGGACAGCATGGGGAGAAATACCAGATATAGGTGATGGGGCGGAGGGCAGCAAATCACCCTGCCATGTGTGTACCTATGCAACAATCTTGCATGTTCTTCACATGTACCCCCAAACCTAAAATGCAATAAAAAGTATATATATTAAAAGAAAAAAAAATACTGTGATTCTCAGCCCTTTCTTTGTAATTTATCAGCATTGGAATAGATGACCTTAAAAAGCCCTGACCAGCTCTAGCATGCAAGGATTCTGTATCAGTGGATGCTTGTCTAAACTACAGTTTACTTGTCTGGTGATGCCCTGAGATGTTCCTATGGTCACAGGAAATACGGAAATAATAGAGTCATATTGGTCATGGAAAATATGACCATATGGTCAAATACGGTCAAAGGAAATACATTTGGCTTTGTTTTTGAAATGGGTGACTTAACCACATCAAATCTACAACTGTTTTGAGAAGTAAGATGAAACAGCAAGTGTGATGCAGCCTGATGTGGTCCCAAAGTATTTCTGCAGGATAAAAGACTCACAGAAGCACTCACTTCCCCGTAACTACACCAGTGAATCCTCCAGCCACACAGACTCACAGTCCGCATACGTTGTAATGTCAAACACTTGCGTGCTTTACTGCATTTACCATGCACTCCTTGAAACGGTATGGCCTGCTTCCCAAAGTCCTTGGTACTGGAAGCCCAACTTCTACTCAGTGACTGCAAATCCCTCTCCCACCTTCTCCCATTTCCTTCCATGACTGCTGGATTATGAAGGAACTGAAAACCACAATAAGCGAGGAAGGTTAAAGGCACTAGCGATGTTTATCCTGAGAATGACTGACATTTTAGTGAAAAAATAAGAGTAGTCTTTGAATAACTGAAGGTTTACTGTGGAAGAGGGTTTCAGCTTGATGTGTTCTGTAGATCACAAGGATCAGGGGCATAATAAGCCCCTACTGAATGTTTACTGAGTGAATAAATGCTGCATTGTTTCCACAGCATGAACCAAGACCTTGGGCTGCCATGGGGTCCTGGGGCTGAACTGAACTCTGGCAGGGGCAGTCCCCTCACTCTCCATTGATCAGAAGGCTGCATGTGCTCGACATGTTAGAAGTATGCCTGTGAACTGAGACGTCCAGACTCCAAATGATTAGTAACATTTGCTTTGAATTTTTTAAAAAGTTTATTCATCTAACAGTTAGGTTATTAAAAGGTACCTCAGTAAAATAAGGCACTTTGGCTTACTTTCTATAAACAGTTTCATCAAACACTGACTGTTACATCAGAAATTGATGTGTTCTAACTTGTCTCTGTTATCTCCAGAATCAATTTTCCTTATCTTCAATTAGTATTAGTGTGATATGTAACAGAATCAAATGTTTCTCACTATTATCTCAAAAGCACGTTTCTTTTTTGATTTTTTTTTTTCATAGAACCCAGGTCTTGCTCTGTTGCCTAAGCTGGTCTTAAACTCCTGGCCTCAAGCAATCCTCCTGCCTCAGCCTTCAAAAGTGTTGGGATTATGGGTGTGAGCCACCACACCCAGCCTGAAAATCTGTTTCTTAAGGAGTAATGGAGAATACATAACATCCTTAAATATATCACAGCCTTCTCCAACTAAGCCAAATTGTTTAAAAGTTCTATAATGTTTAAGATTCAGGTTACTATATTTCAACCTCCCCTAGAAACAATGTATTAAATCTTAGAATGCATGTGCCATAACCTCACTTTTATGACAAATACTGAAATATTTCATGACCTTGGTAGAATAACTTGAAATAAAGTGGTAAATTAAAAAAAATAAAATATACATACTGCCTTTTATTCAATTATGTATGTCAAAAATAGTAACCTAGACTAAGATATCCAATTCAATCAGTAGATGTTTCAAGCCACAAGATTTAAAAATAAACAACAGTGGGTCTAGGTAACAATCCCCAGCTGGTTCAGGGAAGCCCTAGCCCTGTGTGTTACTATGGTATAAAGATAGTGTCTCTTTTCACTGGCAGAGAGGGATGGCCTATCCCTGAATGTAGGATGGAGTCAGTCTCACCGCACCTTCATGAGCCATCTTATTTACCACACTTTACGTTTCTTTCCTAAGTTAAATACACAGCTTTTTGCGAGAAGACAGAACACAACATGGTATTAAATACTAACCAAATAATCATACAAAAAAAAACACAGATAAATAATAAAAACATTCAACTGTTGACACACAGCAACATTAAGCCACCTCAGTTTTCTTTTCCAATACTTGCAACACGCCCAATCCATCAACTTATGAAAACATGGGAAACAACACGTAGTATGACATGGGGAAGTTACATCTCAGCACCATGGAAAACAGTTTTAGAGCTCAACGTTAATTTCCAACAGGTATTAAGCCTAGTAGCCAGTAGTTATTTTTCCTGATCCTCTCCCTCCTTCCAGTCTCCACCCTCCAGTAGGGCCCAGGGTGTGTTTTTCCCCTATATGTGTTCACATCATTTAGCTCCCACTTCTAATTGAGAACATGTGGTGTTTGGTTTTCTGTTTCTGTGTTAGCTTGATAAGGATAAAGACCTTCAGCTCCATCTAGGTTTTTGCAAGGACATAATATTATTCTTTCTCCTAACTGCATACTATTGCATGGTGTATACATACCACATTCTGTTCTGTTGGCCCATGTGTCTGTTTTTGTACCAGTACCATGCTGCTTTGGTTACTGTAGTACAGTCTGAAGTTGGATAATGTGATGCCCCCACTTTTGTTCTTTTTGATTATAATTCCCTTAACTATTCACCCTCCTTTTGTAATTGAGATGTTAAAAACCATTCAAAATATGAAGGACTCCAGGAGTGTGTTTTTGAAAAAATTAATAAAATAGACTACTAGCTAGCCTTATAAAGAAGAAAAGAGAGAAGATCCAAATAAATACAATTAGAAACAACAAAAGGGATATCACCACTAACCCCAAAGAAATACAAACAACATCAGAGTATATGATGAACACCTCTATGCACATAAAATCTAGAAATATTTGATAAATTCCTGGGACATATGCACCCTACCAGGACAGAATGAAAAAGAGATTGAATCCCCAAGAAGGCCAATAATGAGCTCTGAAATCAAGGCAGTAATAGTCTATCAACCAAAAAAATCCCAAGGCTAAATGGATTCACACCTGAATTTTACCAGATGTACAACAAAGAGTTGATACCATTTCTGCTGGAATGGTTCAAAAAAATTGAGAAGAAACTCTTCTCTAACTCATTCTACAAGGTCAGCATTATCCTGATACCAAAACCTGGCAAAGATACAATGAAGAAAGATTTCAGGCCACTATCCTAATGAACATAGATGAAAAAATCTCAACAAAGGCCTGACGCGGTGGCTCACACCTGTAATCCCAGCACTTTGGGAGGCCAATGCAGGTGGATCATGAGGTCAGCAGATCGAGACCATCCTGACCAACATGGTGAAACCCCATCTCTACTAAAACACCAGAAAATTAGCTGGGCGTGGTGGCACACACCTGTAGTCCCAGCTACTCGGGAGGCTGAGGCAGGAGAATTGCTTGAACATGGGAGGTGGAGGTTGCAGTGAGCCGAGATTGTGCCACTGAACCCCAGCCTAGCAACAAGACCGAGACTCTGCCTGAAAAAAAGGAAAAAAAAATCTCAACAAAATACTGACAAACCAAATCCAGCAACACATTAAAGAGTTAATCAACCACGATAAAGTAAGCTTTATTCCTGAAAGGCTGGTTCAGCATATGCAAATCAATAAATGTGATTCATCACATAAACAGAACTAAAAACAAAAACCACATGATCATCTCAAAAGATGCAGAAAAGCTTTCCATAAAATTCAGCATCCATCATGTTAAAAATCCTCAAAACACTAGGAATTGAAGAAACATATCAAAAATAGTAAGAGCTCTGTAACAAACCCACAGCCACCATCATACCGAATGGGCAAAAGCTGGAAGCATTCCCCAGAGAACGAGAACAAGACTAGGATGTCAACTGTCATCCCATTCAACACAGTACCAGAAGTCCTAGCCAGAGCAACCAGGCAAGAGTAAGATAAGAAATAGAGCCGTCCAACAATGAGAGAGGAAGTGAAATATCTCTTTTCACAAACAATATAACAATATGATTCGATACCTAGAAATCCCTTCAGTCCCTGCCCAAAGGCTCCTCGAACAGATAAATAACTTCAGTTGTTCATCAAGTCTCAGGATACAAAAGCAATATACAAAAATTGGCATTTTTTTCTCTCCAAGGTTGTGGAGAAAAAGGAACATATATATCCTGCAGGTGGGAGTGTAAATTAGTTCAACCATTGTCAAAAACTATGTGGCAATTCTTCAATGGCATTCCTCAGTGGCATTTCTATACACCAACAATGTCCAAGCTGAGAGCCAAATCAATTCTGCAACCCCATTCGTGACAGCCACAAGAAGAACAAAATACCTAGGAATACAACTAACCATGGAGGTGAACGATCTCTACAGTGACAATTATAAAACACTGCTGTAAGAAATCGGAGATGATGGCTGGGCATGGCGGCTCTCGCCTATATTCCCAGCACTCTGGAAGGCCGAGGAAGGCAGATCACCTGAGGTCAGGAGTTCGAGACCAGCCTGACCAACATGGAGAAACACCATCTCTACTAAAAATAGAAAGTTAGCCAGGTGTGGTGGTGCATACCTGTAATCCCGGCTACTCGAGAGGCTGAGGCAGGAGAATCACTTGAACCTCGTAGCTGAACGTTGCAGTGAGCCGAGATCATGCCATTGCACTCCAGCCTGGGCAACAAGAGTGAAACTGGGCAAGAAGAGAAAGGAAGGAAGGAAGGAAGAAAGGAAGGAAGGAAAGAAGGAAGAAGGAAGGAATGAAGAAAGAAAGGAAGGAAGGGAGGAGGGACGGAGGGAAGGAGGGAGGGAGGAAGGAGGGAAGAAGGAAGAAAAAAAGAAAGAGGGAGTGAGGGAAGGAAGGAAGGAAAAAAAGAGAAAAAAAAGAAAGAAAGAAAGAAAGAAAGAAATCAGAGATGTTACAAACCAATGGAAAAATATTCTATGCTCATGAATAGGAAGAAATAATGTGAAAATGGCCTTACTGCCCAAAGTAATTTACAGATTCAATACTATTATATCAAACTACCAAGTCATTTTTTTCAGAATGAAAAAAGAAACTATTTTAAAACTTATATAAAACCAAAAAAGAGTCTGAATAGCCAAAGACCCCTTAAACAAAAGAATACAGCTGGAGGCATCACACTACCTAACTTTTCAAACGATACTGGCTAGCCATATGCAGAAGATTGAAACTGAACCACTTCCTTTTATCATATAAAAAAATCAATTTAAGATGAACTAAAGACCTACATTACAAAATCTAAAACCATAAAAATCCTAAACAAGAACCCAGGACATACCATTCTGGAAATAAACCACAGCAAATTTTTCAAGACCAAGTCTCCAAAACCAATTGCAGCAAAAACATAGACACATGGGACCTACGTAAGCTGAAGAGATTATGCTGAGCAAAAGAAACTATCAACAGAGTAACCAGACAACCTACAGAATGGGAGAAAATGTTTGCAAACGATACACCTGACAA
>PVKV010039230.1:0-13228 GCA_004027835.1 Alouatta palliata | reverse complement strand
TGTCTGTGTCCCTTCACCCCCACCCCCGCCTCTCACCCTGACTCCCAAAGTGATTTCTACGGGTATAAAGGGTCTTAACACCCTCCATTCGGGGCCACGGGTTGGAGAGATGTGAGTCCTCCCTGGTCACCGGCTTAATAAACCCTGCTATTTGGCATACTTTTGTCTTGGTGCTGGTTCCTTAATCTCTCCTCGAATACAACAATGTAATGTCCTTCTTTGTCCTTTTTCAATTTTGTTGATTTAAAGTCTGCTTTACCTGACATAAGAATAGCAGTCCTTGCTCTTTTTTTTTTTTTTTTTGCTTTCCCTTTGAATGACAGTCTTTCTCCATTCCTTTACTTTGAGCCTGTGAGTGTCATTACATGTAAGATAGGTCTTGAAGACAACAGAAAAATGGGTCCTGTGTTTTCTTCTAATTTGTCATTCTATGTCTTTAAAGTGGACCATTTAAGCCATTTACATTCAAGGTTAATAATATGTGAAGTTTTGTTCCTGTTGCAGCTTTGCTAGCTACGGAGTTGTTTAATAGAGTCCATTAGGTCTGTGTTGACACGTGCTTTCTGTAAACTCTGGCCTGAGACTAAAATGTCTGCTTAGCTGCCACTGTCAATTCGCCAAACAATGACTGATGTTGCATGAGGCTAGATTAAAAATGGCATCCTCCTCTTGTTCCTGAGTCTAGGAAAAGGCCTTCAGCTTTCTCCAGTGTTTTGTGATCTTTTCATCTCTCAGTCTCTCCCCAAGTTAGCTCCAGGGCTTGGGAGAAATAGGGTGCTTTCCCTTTACTTGAGTTGCAAAGATTCTTAGTGGATATGTGATTCACAGAGAGAGACCAACTGCCCCTCTCATATTGCTGCTTCACTTACTTCTATCAGTCAAATGTTGTCCTGGAGTCCGCTTGCCCACCTTCTCCTCTCTGGGGTCTGGGTTGTCCTTCACTATTCTGGTGAATTCCCATCTTCTTTCTTGAATTAAAACTCTCAGAGTTAATTTTTCTGCACATTTTCCTGTTTCTAAGTGACTGATGCATGCTAAAAGCCACTAATCCACCACCTTGGGGTAAAAAAAATGCTTAGCGATCTTAATAAATAAATGTCTTCTTAAAGCAATCTAAAAGTTAAGAACAGGGCAGGCAGTAAGTTAACATATCTGCTATACCCTAAAATAATTTTTTAATCAAGCACAGAATGTATTATTTTGTACTTTCAACATGGAACTTATTTCTCTGAGGAAAGACATAATGATAATTCTTATGAAAAATAGTAATTATTTTATAGGGCAGGCATGGGGCTTATCACTGCTTTTTGTACTAGGATGTCAGCCTAAACTTTGCCACTCATAGGCTTGCTTCTTCACATCCTAAATGTTTTGAACTATTCTTCACATAAAGAAGACAGAGAAAATAAAGAGGCACTGTGATCTTCTTGGGAGACGAAGGCATGCTTTACTTCACTTTTTAGTCTTAAGTATATAAAAGGTGTTAGTAAGTGTTTAAGAATGGAAAGTAGAAAGAAAGGAAATAAGATCCAGTATAGGAAAAGCTATAACGAATTGTGAAGAAGCATAAATAAAAAAGGAGAAAACGAGCCAGCAATGGAATACTGTGTAGGAATAAGTAAGCTTCTTATATTTTTTCTCAGTATAAAGTATGAACTTGTAAAAGGGTGAAAAGAGAATAACAGGAAAGAAAGGAAAGGAAAAGAAGATAACCGCAATAGAATGATGAGTGAGGAACACAACAGGATGCCTAGGTCATGTTTAAGTATCAGGTTTGGGTGAGCCTGACCATCAAATATACCGGCTTACGTATAACCAACAGTCATTTCCAAAAGCAGCACATGCCATTTGCAGCTCATATGGGAATTGATATCTACTTATTCAATTTAAAAAGAATAATCTAAATTATTCTTTAGATTAATAGCTAAACTATGGGTACTGCTCTCCTTAATTAGAAAAGGAATGAAAAATTTCACAAGAAGACAAGGAATTATGCAGTTGAGAGCAGGGAAGGGAGATGGTAAATCTGCTGCCATTTAAAAGTTGCCCAAGGCTATTTCTTCTTTCTCAGTTGAAACACAAGGCCCGAAGGTCTTTTGTCACTGTCTCCAAGACAGGGAGAAAAGATCTCAGGGCACTTGCACAAATGAACATGAGTAGTCCTGCCTGCCAGGCTGTTAGAAGGCTAAAGTTTAACACTCTCTTACCCAGAATTCAATGTTTGAATCTTCCCCATAAACAGCAATACAGACTTTTCTCGAACACCTTTACCTCTGTCAAATTCATTAGCAAATGTATGAAAATTTACTAACATTTGAGACTGTCATTTCTGTTTTTGGACAACTCTGTTAAAAATTTCTTCCCTTTCCTTCTTCTTCCTTGATTAAGCTGCCATCTGTTTCCCTATAACTTAAACTCATTTCTTTTAATTTGACCATCTGTGTCCACACTGAACAAATTTGTCTCTTTGTTATGTCCACTCTTCTTATGTCTTTTCTTCTTTCAACTTTTGTTAAATGTTTTTCACATATGGTTCCCACAGTATTTTGGTTACGTATTATTTAACACTTTATGCTATACTCTTAAAATCATATGTTTTTTTTCTATGAATATATCAGTAGAGAGGAGTTAAATATTCAGTGTTTAAACCTGAAGTCCTATTGTAAGATGTTTTCTCCAAAATAAATTGGTACCTTGTAGTTTTATACTGTATTTGCAAACAAAATAATAAATGCAGCCTTCTTCTGCTTGTTATTAAAAAGTATTTTTAGTGATGCAATTTTATTGAGCCTCCTAATGATTAAAATTTCTGTATCTCAGTTTTAAAAAATACATAGAATATCATGCCTTGCTGAAAATAATCAAAGACACATAAGACTAGTATATGAAATTAAGAACAGAATCTATTATGCCCTTAACTACTTACATACTAAAAAATGAAAAGACATTATTAAGAAAATTTTAGACATGATCAAACTATAGGCATGCCCCCATGAATTAGCAAAATTCATAAATCCCTCTTATACTACTAAACATGGACCTATTTCATAAATTACTTCCCTCAGTTACAAATAAAATGTTACAAAGCAAGAAAATGAAAAATGACAGACAAAATTGTTTATTCAATCAAGGACAGAGGAAGAATAACCCCACAAAATGGGAAATAATTTGTTTTGTTAATTTTGAATATAAGATGTTTTTGGCACTGGTAAACACTTTTATAAATCCCTGCTTCTTCAAATATCTGCGTCAAAAGCAAAGATTCCTCTGGACAACATTACACAAGTAAGGAAGACTTTATTCAAGCCTATTGCAATAGAATAGAAACACCAGAACTCAGTCTGATCTCAACTCCACAGGAACAAATGGTAGAAGAGGGGTGTGTGTGTGTGTGTGTGTGTGTGTGTGTGTGTGTGTGTGTTTCTGGTAGTAAGGAAGATCACTGGCTATCTGTGTTTGCTAATTGACCTTACCCAAAGAAAAACTAAACTTTTTTCTCATCTTCATAACAGAAGGATCTTGTAAAACTATGAGCAAGGAGCTCATCTAAATCAGGTTTCTATTCTCCCACACTAACTGTTAGAAATTGGGGCTATCTCTCTTGATGATTACATTTCAAAGGGATGGCTCCCAAGGAACTAAGAAAGATAGTTCTGGGTTAGAAAACTAATAAGAGACTTTTAAGAAGATTTACATCACAAAGAGGCAGAGAAAGAAGTGACAATCACAAATTTTCTGAAGAAAATGCTCTAAGAAAAGGAAGAAGAGAGAATCAGGAAGAAGCCTGTCTAAGGTTTAGCTAAGCTGAGGGGAATGTTTAGGCCCTCTTGGCCAAACCTGACTGATATGGTTTGAATCTGTGTCCCCACTCAAATCTTATATCATAGCTCCCATAATTCCCATGTGTTGTGGGAGGGACCCAGTGGGAGATGATTGAATCATAGGGGCAGGTCTTTCCCATTCTGTTCTTGTGATGGTGAATGGGTCTCACAAGATCTGATGGTTTTAAAACCGGGAGTTTCTCTGGACAGCTCTTTTTTTGCCTGCTGCCATCGACATAAGATGTGATTTTCTCCTCCTTGCCTTCTACCATAATTGTGAGGCATCCCCAACCATGTGGAACTGTAAGTCCAATAAACTGTTCTTTTACAAATTGCCCAGTCTCAAGTATGTCTTTATCAGCAGCATGAAAATGAACGAATACAGTAAATTGGTGCCAGCAGGGTGGGGCACTGCTAAAAAGATACCCGAAAATGTAGAAGTGACTTTGGAACTGGGCAACAGGCAGAGGTGGAAACAGTTTGGAGGACTCAGAGAAACAGGAAAATGTGGGAAAGTTTGGAACTTCCTAGAGACTTGTTGAAAGGCTTTGACCAAAATGCTGCTAACAATATGGACAATAATGTCCAGGCTGAGGTGATCTCAGATGGAAATGCGGAAATAGTTGGGAACTGTAGCAAAGGTGACTCTTACGTTTTAGCAAAGAGACTGGCAGTATTTCGCCCTTGCCTTAGAGATGATTTAAGGTATCTGGTGGAAGAAATTTCTAAGGAGCAAAGCATTCAAAAGGTGACTTCGGTGCTGTTAAAGAAATTCAGTTTTATAAGGGAAGGTGAACATAAAAGTTTGGAAAATGTGCAGCCTGACAGAAAAAAAAAAATTCCATTTTCTGAAGAGAAATTCAAGCTGGCTACAGAAATTTGCATAAGTAATAAGGAGCTGAATACTAATCACCAATACAATGAGAAAAATGTCTCCAGAGCATGTCAGAGACCTCTGTGGCAGTCCCTCTCATCACAGGCCCAGAGGCTTAAGACGAAGAAGTGGTTTCATGGTCCAGGGGCCAGGGTCCTTGTGCTGTATGCAGCCTAGGGACTTGGTGCCTTGCATCCCAGCTGCTCCAGCCATGACTGAAAAGGGACAATGTAGAGCTCAGGCCATGGCTTCAGAGGATGCAAGCCTCAAGCCTTGGCAGCTTCTAGTGGTGTTGAGCCTATAAATGCACACAAATCAAGAATTGAGATTTTGTTACCTCCACATAGATTTCAGATGTATAGAAACACCTGAATGCCCAGGCAGAAGATTGCTGTAGGGCTGGGGCTGTCATGGAGAACCTGTGCTAGGGCAATGCAGAAGGGAAATGTGGGGTGGGAGCCCCTGGGGCACCACCTAGTAGAACTGTGAGAAGAGGGCCACCATCCTCCAGACTCCAGAATGGCAGATCCACTGACAGCTTTGGATTGTGTGTCTGAAAGAGCCACAGACACTCAATATTAGCTCGTGAAAGCAGCCTGGAGAGGGATATACCCTGCAAAGCCACAGAGGCAGTGCTGTCAAAGACCATGGGAATCCACCATCTGCATTAGCATGACTTGGAAGTGAAAAACGGAGTCGAAGGAGATCATTTTGGGGATTTAAGATTTGAACACCCTGCTGGATTATGGCCTTATAGCCTCTTTGTTTTGGGCAATTTCTCCCATTTGGAATGGCTATATTTACCTAATACCTGTACCCCATTGTATCTAAAGAGTAACTAACTTGCTTTTGATTTTACAGGCTTATAGGCAGAAGGGACTTGTCTTGTCTCAGATGAGACTCTGGACTGAGGACTTTTGAGTTAATCCTGAAATGAGTTAAGACTTCCAGGGGCTGTTGCAAAGGCGTGGTTGGTTTTGAAATGTGAAGATATAAAATATAAGATGAAATGTGAAGATATAAAATACATGATTTGGGCCAGGGTGGAATGATATGGTTTGGCTCTGTGTCCCCACCCAAATCTTATCTTGTAGCTCCCATAATTACCACATGTTGTGGAAGGGACCCAGAAGGATGATTGAATCATGGGTGTGGGTCTTTCCTGTGCTGTTCTCATAATAGGGAATGGATCTCACAAGATTTGATGTTTTTAAAAATGGGAGTTTCTCTGCAGATGCTCTTTTTTTGCCTGCTGCCATTCATGTAAGATGTGACTTGCTCCTCTTGCTTCTGCCATAATTGTTAACTTACAGTTTTCAACCATGTGGAACTGTAAATCCATTAAACCTCTTTCTTTTGTAAATTGCCCAGTCTTGAATATGTCTTTATCAGCAGAATGAAAATGGACTAATACACTCACCTTGGAATCCCTTAAGAGTTTACATCCCTTTCTGTTCTTAATTTGCTTTCAGTGAGGGTCAGCACATCCCAACAGTCAGAAATGCTTCTAATGTATCTACATCCAAGAGTACTGGCTAAAATGTTCCCAAGCAGCAATAACAAAAAAGAAATTAATTTCTTCCTTAGTTCAATGTTCACTTTATTTTCTGCCATATTATCAAACTTTTTTGAGGATGACTGACAATAAAATATCGGTTCTTTCTCAGAGAAACTTACATATCATCCATCACTGTGAGATAGTTCCCAATGACCCAGACAGAATAATCACTGTGGTGCATTTCACAGATCCAAGTTATTCAACCTTCAATGACAATATTGCAATTAGACTCTTCAGTGTCAAGGCAAGTATATTTTATATTTTCTTCCACTATCTGCATTTCTGATCTCCTGTGAATAATTCTCTTGGAAAAGAATCACAGACCTATCAAGAACAAGCAATAATTTTAAGGTAATTGGAAGTTATAATCCAGGTTTGGAAAAACAAATCTATAACTCTAATGTGTCACAGTTCTGTCAAAGACTTTCAATTCATATTATTAAGCTCATTCAGAAGCAGCCATATTTTGACTTCTCCACTGTATATGAAAGTTCCCCCCAAATAATAAGTAGATACTTGCTTGCATTATCGTAAGGGCCCTTTTAGAATAGAAGAGTCCTTTCTGAAAGTAAATTTTAGTTTTCTCCCTGGTAGACAGAAAAAGCTTGAATTTCTTCCACATGATAGCTTTCTTTCAGCCTAATAAAAGCTTTGCTCTTCTTTTCATACCAGGTGCCCTGGTACAATTAGTTTATGGTAATTGGCCAGCATCTGCCCTCTTTCCATTTTCCTCCAGGTAATTCTGTTTGATGACTGTTTACAGCTGCTAAGACTAAATTTGGAACTTATTCCGTATCTAGGAGCATTCTACTAATTCCCATTAGTGTTTAAAATTAATGTTTTCAGGCTGCTAAAAAAATAGAGAGATGATTCTAAATAATGAAGGATTTATATTTCTCTGATATATAGAAAGAAGTATCTTCTTTAGATGTAGCTCTATCTCTCTTGTTAGTTAATTATTGTTTGTATGCATTTGTCAAGAGAAGACTATATAAGTCAGCTGTATTTTTTTCTAGTTTCATAATCAAGTTTTAATAAATGAATAGAGAAAAATTATCTATATTTTCTGGAATTTAAAATGAAGTTGTATCCTAACAAGATACAAGTTTCAGTTCCTTATAGAATTTTAAGGAGAAAAGTCATAAAAATGTTCATTTCAATATTAGGAAGCTAAAACCAGATTTGTTATATGACTGGACATTCATCTAGTTGATACAGAGCAAATTAAATATATTATTTTAATTTTAAGCAAAAATGTATTGAAAATATGACGTTGATGACAATAATCTTTTAAGTAAAGTAACTATGAAATAGTCTATTGCATGCAGGATGTAACCAAACCCACAGAGCTCATTTATATTGCATGAAACATCTTATGGTTTACATGTTGCTATTAACTAAGCATAATGAATGGGGAAATTTCCACCTTCCAAAGACACTCTCAGACCTCAGGATTAAAACAGATAACAGAACCATGTAGTAAGGTAACAGTGGTATAGTGAAAAATATTTAAGCACAGAAGAAGAAAAAAGAAAAAGAAGTGTAAAAATCATGAGGGAGTAAAGAACTAAAGTGTTTGGCCATCAAATTGGAATATTAATGTGGTCAAGTGCCATGAGTAAAGAAGAGGGTGGTGGGAAAGAATGTCAAAGAGGGTGGCTGAGGCTAGAGCTTTCAGAGACCCATGTGTCTACCTAGGCATAGTTTTAATCGGGTAGTCAGTGTTAGTGTCCCACCAGGTGAACAACATTATATAAGAATGGAAACAGGAGTCAGCTGACAAGAATAGTTTGCTATAGTTGTGTTACATTTATCATTTCTTTGTGTGAGAAATAAATGAACATTTAAAACTTTCAGAAAAAGGGCAGAATAAGTATCCTATTGTGGAGTCTTGGTAAATTAGGGGTAACCACCAGAATTAAAAAAAAAAAACATATGTATGTTTTGAGCTAGTGGAAGATTTCAATCTAAGCAACAGAAATTAGAAAAGAAAAAGAGGAAGAGAAGAAAAAGGAGAAGGAAGAGAGAAAGGGGAAAAAGAGAAAAAAGACAAATCATAGTAAGTAAAAGCATTAAATTATATGGTAGATATAAATCTTTAGTTATGTCATATTAATGAAAATGGTTAGATAAGGATGTCTAAAAATTTTTTACTTCATAAAAGCAACAACAAAAACTTGCAAATATGATAAAATTCAACTTTACCAGAACTTTAGAAGTTAACCAAAAGCTTACAACAATTTAGGCAGAATCTGTTCAAGAAAACTGGTTGCATCAATGATGTAGGATTTTTCTCAGTACCTTTGCTGGACATGTGGAAGGGTCGCTTGCCTACCTGGCCTACTGTACTCAACCTTTTGTGGGATGGAGGATGTGAGTGAGTGAGTGTGGGTTCTGGCCAGCTCCTCTGGGTGCTGATATAGGAGCAAGCTCCATGAAGGGCCCACAGCCAGACCAGATGTGTCACCTAGAGGGGAATGCAGTCGTGCCCAGGTGAGGGTGCCTGCAATCCCAAAGCCTCAGAGAGGCAGTTACAATGCTCCTTTAGTAACTCAGTTGGCCCCTTACCTCATCACATGGAGTGGCTACCTTCCCCCAAAGAGGGCAAAGGGCTGATGTTACAGCCTTTCTGAGTACTTGCAGTCAATGGGTCCCAAGCTCTTGTCCAGTGTCCAAGAAGAATGAAGTCATGTGGACAACTGAAGGATGGTAAAGGTGGAGAATTTTGTTGAGTGATGAAAATGGCTGTTAGCAGAAAGGGGAGCTGGAGGGTGGGGAAAGGGCAGGTCATCTTCCCTGAAGTAAGGTTGTCTCTTCCCTGAAGTCAGGCCATCTCCTCCTCTACTGAGTTAGTCTGGGTTTTTTATAAGCACAGGATGGAGAGTGCATGCTGATTGGTTTGTGAGTATGCACAAAAGGTTAAAGCAAAGACACCACTCAAAGCTGGGCAGGACAGTGTAGAAAACTAATTAGGAAAGGCTAAGTATATGTAAAATCAGTGAAGGATGGAGATCAATCAGAAGAAAGCATGCCAAACAGGAAGACAGGTTCTCAATTGGGTGTGAGGATTTAATTTGTAGCTTGGCTTTCAGGCTTTAAACTGTCTTTGGCTTGGAGGTGGTGCTTCACCAGGTACCCACCCCATCTGCCTAGGCATTTGGCTGCCTCCTATTGTTATAGTCAGCATAATTGCATCTTTGCACAGTGAGCTTTGTGGTATTGTAAGCAGCCCTAGTTCCACCTCATTTTCAGATTTTTCAGTAGCCTAAAATACTAACAGCCAATATTTACGGTGAAAACTAGCAGCCTGGAAGCCACTGGAGGGAGTGGAACAAACTTGAGCTAGTTTGATGCCTCCTTGTCAGTAAATTATAATCACTTGATTTGTCTAGGGATTCCCTGGAAAACCCCATTTGCAATGCTGCCTGTATTTATGCTGAGTCAGAACTCACCTATTGTGAAGGCCTTATTGTTGGAGAGAAGCATTTAAAGACAAAGAGGGAGTAGGGAGAGAAAGAAAAAGAGAAAGAGAGAGACAGGGGCAATGTGGTTTCAGGCCACTCTCCTGAGATCATAGTTGTTCTAATCAGAAGGAAAGAACTCACTCCCTTCATCACTGTTTTATATACCTTTGGGTCTTCGTTGTTGCTGCTGTCACTGCTGCTACCACTAAAAGATTGACCGGGGGCCTGGGCACTAGAGAATGTAAAAAAAAAAGAAATGAGATTTCCCACACTCTCTACTAGTATTAAGAGACCTCTTTCTTTCTCTTCAAATCCTCTCTAAAGATCCCTGTTGATACTGACGTCTACTTTGAGGTTTTAGCATTTATTGAGTGGAAGCCTTAGGTCACTAGAAAAGAAAAAGAAAAAAAAAAAAAAAACACTACACACTCCACTGGTGGTGGAACCTACAATTCTGCTCTTCACCAATCCACCTACCACGACTTATTTTCTAGTCCTCACTTAGCTGCTTCAAGCATTATCTCAAGGTTATTATGGTTGTATCTGTGAAAGTAGAATAAAAATTTCAGGACCTCAAACCACTATGCCAAAGAGAAAAGTTAAGCCTAGGAACTGAGTCACACAAAACTACCTCCCAGTTTGTTCCTAAATAAAAAGCTACAAGGATAAAGGCTACATATCTCCTCAGAGGGCCTTCCTCTCAATTTGCTCACAAGGATATATCCTGTGGACTCCAAGATTTTTACTCTAAAACAGTTCTGTTGAATTTCACCCTGACAATATAAATTAACAGTTTATCTTCACAGGTATAGGACAAAGACAGAACTGGAAGTCACCCTTGCTCAGGCTCACCTGAGACATATGCATATCTAATTGCTTAATCTACTGTATGTTTACTTTATTTTATGTAAAAATGTAGATTCACTGAGCACAAATCTAGTTAACTGTTCTACTACTGTACCCCTTTCACATGTAAAATATGGATTCAGTGAATGCTGATCAAATCCTCAAAAGAATGCAACCCCATACCCCTTTATCTACATTCTCACTTTTTTCTTTCCTCTTTTTCCTACTGCCAACTCTTTAAATACTGAAGTCCTCAAACACTTTTTGGAAAAAGCATGGGTTTTGAGTTCCATTTTTCTTGGAAGGTCCTCCATCTTGGCAAAATAAACCTCTAAATTGCTTGAGAACTGTCTCATACTTTTTGGTTTGCACATCCACTGGGAGAGACAGAGTCATGTATACTCACTCTTATGCAGAACCAGAAACTTATGTCCATTTTTTTCCTTTATCTTTCCTGTGTTTTCAATTATGCAATCTGGACACCTTTTGTATAATTTTTTGTGTTCTTTCTCTAACAAGGTAGAAAAAATGGAAACAAGAAAGGAAAAAAAGGAGAGAGTAAAGGGAAGGTGAAAGGGAAGAACCAAGGAAAATTAGAAAAAGAAGGAAGGAAAGAAAGAAAAAAAGATGGAGGAAAAGAGAAATATCTTTTATATTACAGTTTTTCTAAAATATCTTGGTTCCTAAAAACATTATTCAAAGAACACAGAAAGCCAAGTGCTTATCACAATAAATGGTATTTAAAAGCAGAGAGGTATTGGGCCATAAGCTTAAAACTGTGCTTTGTTTTCCTTTCTTGTCAAACTGTTACAGAACTTTATGATATTATTTATTTTTAGGGATGTCTAATAATAAATCTGACATCTTTGTGCCATTTCTACCACAGAAACTAAACAATCTGATGTTTTTCCTCACACACTGCTAAAACATATCAGTGTTTTCTGATTCTTAAGTTGTTTGGCAATAAAAAGAGTATTTCCTGACCCTTCTGTAAAATATCTGTCTCTGTGCCTTATCTGATCTCATTTCATGCAAGCCGGAGGCTATTTGGTAAATTGATGTGTTGGTTATCCAAATGTTTGTGAGTATTTAAGTTATATTCTCATTCAGTTTTTTTTTTTTTGTCAGTAATAGATTTTTTTTCTTAGAAATTGAGCTCATTATTTTATTTGTAGTTAAATTGATATGTTGTTTTCTGGTTATGATGCATGGAAATCAGTATTTAGAATGGAATCAGAGCTCAATTTTTGTCTCTTTCTAAATTGAGCTGGTTAATGCACCTAGGATAATATTGTGAATGTAAATTACATAACCTAAATATCTAGAGGATTCTAGGTAATGGGCTTATTTAAGTGTCATTTCTCTGTCAACTGTATATGCAAAGGAACAAATATGTTGAAAGAAATATGTTGAAGTATATTCAAGGAAGGAAGATACACTCACTGAAATGAGCATGTCTGAGGAAATCTGGAAGACTCTTAGGGTACATCTTTTAATAATTTATTCTATGAAAGAATGAGAATTCTAGAACAAATGTCTTCTGAACCAGAATGGAAACATGTAAGCTTGGCCTAGAACTACAGGGCGTTAGCTAAGAGGAGAAATGATGTTGACTATAGAGTGTGCTATTTGGGTTACTTTCTAACGTAGCTCTCCCTGATCTACTCCTGAGCCCTCCAAGGAGAGTACTTCAGAGAGGACTAAAAAGCCACATCCTTGGTATATACGTTCTTAGGATCTGAGTGATCTGGGCAATGGTGCGTTCTAAGCCACTTACATGAATAGAGGTGGATGACATTTGTGCTGCCTCAAAGAAATCAATAAAGATGTAGATAGAGGAGTAGCAGAATATGTCTTGAATATCAAAGAGAAAGAAATTGTGAGAATGATAGTGGTATAACAACTTCTTGGTTAGCCTCATACAAAAAAAAAAAAAAAAATCAGGAGTAGAAAAAGGAAAATGTTAGATATTCTGGGACAACTACTAGACAGCCCAGGATCACCTGGCTCTCTAAGAGCCCTTAGAGACCTCTGGAGCTAGTTTAGAGCAATGTTAGCCCTGCTAAAATTCCCCAAACTGGGCCCTGCAACAAAAGAATCTAACTTTATTATAGTTATGATACTTCTGTACCTGGAAAGTGTTTCATATGAGAAACATAAGTTACATATGTGTTTCTTTTTCTGTTACCAGAAAGAATAGAATATGATCTAGAACTTATAAATATTGAATATAACACTTGAGAGCATAAGCAAAATTTTGTTGAATATAATGTGTTTCTACCCACTTCTTATGTCCCTTTCCAATTTACCTTGTTTCAGAGTTTCAGAGGACTTGAATCAGCATAAACAAAAATGAACAAACAAGTCAAGAGCCAGAGAGGCACTGTAGCTGAGAAGTGACACCGTAGTTATGTGCTGCATCTGGGTATCGGGAGATACAGTTCTGATTACCATCATTTTTCTTATTTGATCCTAGCAATTCCTTTAGAAATATTTGCATCATTCTGTGGGCTCTAAACCTGTTCATGAGAAGCTATGGAAAAGACTGGATTTATTTTTTCCTTGAAAATAATATTTCCTAAATTCTTTGCAGGTGTTTTAAATATGATGTAAATCTCTCTCTCTCTCTCTCTCTCTCTCTCTCTCTCTCTCTCTCTCTCTCTCT
>PVKV010039229.1:0-13229 GCA_004027835.1 Alouatta palliata | reverse complement strand
AAGAACCCTCGGCTCTGAGTAATAAGCTTGCCGCTCAGCAAGAACATGTGTTTTCAATCATCTGGCGCAGGAGTGAGTCACCACCAACAGCTGCTGCTGTCTCCATCTCCCTGTACTCACCTTCAGCCCCCCTCCCCCACCCCTGTGCCACCAGCCCAGGCCCTGCCCCCACCCAGCTCTGGTTCAGCCAGCCTGACCCCCTGGAGGCCTGGGTGTCCTCCCGCCTTTGGGCCTCCCGGTGCCACTCATTCCCTGGTCTGAAGTAGTGCCTGCCTCCTCCTCCTGGGTCACCCAGACTCAACCTCCGGGTCCCACTGGAGACATCCCAGACAGCCCCGAGACCACCCCAAGCTTGCTGGCACCCATCCATTGCCCTGCGTCACACTGGCCATGGCACCCAGCACACTCTTTGCAATGGGCTCTGTCTCTTTCATACTGATGGTTTTCGCTGCAGGAGAAAGGGAGCCACCTCTCATCCATTTCCCAGCTCCTGCACAGCCCATGGCTGGTTCCTGGAAATACTTGGTGAATGAATTTGACACAAGGCTGTGGCCTTAAGAGGTTATAGTCAGTAGGGGGACATGAGAACAAGAAATCTCTGAGATAAAATACAGGGAGTCCAGAGGAACTCAGGGTGATGAGCCACCGAAATGCCGTGTCCATCTCTGCCCCTTGCTAGGGTGACTGTGTCTCTGCGCCAGGCCCCTCCCCGAGGCTGCAGCACTTCGCCCCACTCTGGGCTGGCTGTTGCCTGGTGAGCAGGGGTTCAAGGCCAGGCCTGTCTCAATGAGGAGGGATGGCTGAATGCGGGGCGGGCAGTGTCTGATGGGGCCAGGAGTGACTGCAGGCTCTCAGCGACGAGGCCGCATCGAGGACTGCTGCCTCCTCCAGCAGGTCAGAACCACAATCCCCCAGGACAGGGAGGGCTGACAGGGACCCAGAGCACACTCTGCCCCCGCAGGGAGCCCAGCCTAGTGCAGGTGCGGGGGTTCACCACCTGCCCAGACCTCAGAGCCTTCCTCGAGGGCGTCCACAGCAGGACAACTCTGTGGCTGGGTGGCACCGTTGAGGGGACGTGAGCAGGGGACACTGAGGGGTGACCAGCCGTCGCCTTGTTCCTGGGCCGGAGAGCACCAGGACAGAGCCAGGGTGGCCAGGTCACACAGGAGGAAAGGCAGAGTGTGCAGGGTGGCAGGGCTGTCGCAGGTGTCCACGGAGCCCAGGGGCCCACTCGAGGCTGAAAAGAAGGGTGGC
Source organism: Alouatta palliata (assembly GCA_004027835.1). NCBI lineage: Eukaryota > Metazoa > Chordata > Mammalia > Primates > Atelidae > Alouatta > Alouatta palliata. Next base: position 11,975 of record PVKV010039229.1, on the reverse strand, counting down.
CGTGCCAAAAAGTGAATTAACAAGCCAGCCCCAAATCTCCAGAAAACAGCTGGGAACAGCGAAGGACCTGAATCGCTTTCCAAGAAGCCTGGCTCCTTCTCACCTTTCTCCTGGCTCCGCTGCCTCTGATCTGGGTGGTGATGACCGCAGCCACCCAGGCCTGCTCTCCTGCTGTCTGGCACTTCAGCTCAAGATTGAAGGAGAGCCTTCAGGAACTCTGCCCTTCACCCCAACCCATCCTCCCCAGGGGGAAGTCCAGGAACGCAGACCTGTCCCGCGCTTCCCGAAGCTGGTTCCAAGGACACGAGGCTGGGTTTGAGACTGGAGGTGATGAGAGTCTGGCTCGGGCCTGCTGGCTGCAGGCTCCCTATCACGGAGAACCTGCAGCATCCTCAGAGAAGAGAGGAAGGACCAGAGGGGAGTGAAGGGAGGAAAAGCAGGCAGGACAGGAACAGAGAGAGAAAACCAGGCCTGGGGAGAGGGGAGGAGAGAGGGAACATTCTTGGGCACGGACCTAATCACAGCCTTGAAATGAAATGTACTGCTGCACTCAGCGTGGGACGGCTGCCAGCTCCGCCAAGCCAGTCTCCCTTCTGTTTGTACGAGGTGATGACCTCATGGTGGTGGCGCGTCACTCACACGGAGGAGGAGGAAGCCCAGCTGGCGGGAAACCTGAGCCGCCCCGGCCAGGCTTCCAGGCAAGGCAGACCCGAAACCATGCAAGTCAACCTCCACAAATCCCTGCTGAGCCGGGCAGCCAGTTCCTGCACTGTCCACCCCTCCCTGGTGGCCAGCCCCAGTCCCCAGAAGGCCAGCTGAGGCTGCTTCCTGAGGACAGCCAGCAGTGGAGAAGCCCTGGAGACCGCTCTGCTCACTGGCCCTGGTCCCCAACCCGCCCATGAAAGGAAGCACATGACCGCGTGCCCGGGGCCAAGAGGAAATAGCCCGGGCATGAAGAGACACGGGCGCCAGGCCTGGAGCATCCAATCCCGGCATCTCACGGGTTCCTCGCTGTCCTCATAGGAACCAGGTGACAGGAGGATCCAGGAGGATCCAGGAGAGCTGGCGTCGCAGGTGTTCGGACACAGGTAGGAGCAGGTGGGGACAGGCAGCAGAGCTCAGCGGCACCAACTCTTGGGTGTCCTAGCTGCGGGAGCCTCTTGGAAGGAGGGCCCAGGGGCCTGCTCAAACTGCCCTTGCTGTTAAGAAGGCGCTCCTGAGTTAAAGAGGCAAAACCTGGCCACAGGGAGGAGAGGCGCTGCCGTTTCAACCCACGTGAAGCAAAATCTGCAAAGGCTGCCCAGCTCTGGGGTTAACCACTGCTGCATCAGGGCGGCCACCCTGGAGGAAGTTGATGTGCCTTCAGTCTGAGTCACCTGCTCCAAGTGGTTTAGCTGCAGCAGAACAGCTGAACAACCTTGGCTCTCCAGGCTCTCTCTGTGGAGTCAATGATGTCATGGGCTTCCTGCTCACCACCAGGACAACCTCTCTGCCTCTCCTCTTCTGGAGTCACGGGAGACGTGACCATGGCAACAGGGCTGGCTCTGGGGCTGCTGCTGGGGGCTGTGAAGGTTCCAGAGGCTGGACTCCAAGCAGGTTTTCTAAAGGGAGGTGCCCTGCCTGGCTCATGGCTACTTTTGTCCTGTGGGGTGCCCGTCTGCAGAGGGGAGGCAGGTTGGGGTGATAGGAAATGGAAGTGATGGAGAGAGGCCAAAGTCCCACTTTCCCAAAGATGGCCTGTGGGATGGCATGAAATATACCAACGGATTCTGCAAAACAAAACCCAAAGAGAGGGCGGGGCAAGGTTGCTCATGCCTATAAGCACTTTGGGAGGCTGAGGCAGGCGGATCACAAGGTCAGGAGTTCAAGACCAGCCTGGCCAAGATGGCAAAACCCTGTCTCTACTAAAAATACAAAAAAATTAGCTGGGCATGGTGGCGCATGCCTGTGATCCCAGCTACTCAGGAGGCTGAGGCAGGAGAATTGCTTGAAGCCGGGAGGGGAGGTTGCAGTGAGCCCAGATTGCGCCACTGCACTCCAGCCCGGGCAACAGACAAAAACCCAAAGGGAGGCGTGAACCAAGAGGGGCTGGAAGGTGGAGCAGGATCTTTAAAAAGTGAACCCTGATGCCTGTGGCCATGAAGGCTCTAATAGTGTTAAACAGAAAGTGTGGGAAACATCTGTACCCCTCACCCAGGGCTGCCCACCTCAGGGCTGAACGTTATGCCACCTGCTGCACTCAGAGCAGGACAGAAGACACCCACCAACCTGAGTCCCCACTGCCCAGGCGTACCCACTAACCCTTCCGTGAATACCTTTGTATGCCTCTTTATTTTCTTTTTTTTCTTTTTTTGAGACAGAGTCTCACTCTGTTACCCAGGAGCGATCTCAGCTCACTGTAACCTCCATGTCCCGGGTTCAAGCAACCAGGGTGATCCTCCTGCCTCAGCCTCCCAAGTAGCTGGAACTGCAGGCCTGTGCCACCACACCTGGCTAATTTTCGTATTTTTTGTAGAGGCAGGCTTGCGCCATGTTGTCCTGGCTGGTCTTAAACTCCTGGGCTGAAGCAGTCCTCCTGCTGTGGCTTCCCAAAGTGCCAGGATGACAGGGGTGACCCCCGCGCCCGGCCTGGGTACTTGTGTCTAGACCCACATATTTGACCTCACATAAATGAAGTATTATACATGCTGTTTTATTATGGAAACTTTTTTTTTTTTTAAAGAGTCAGTCTCTTGCTCTGTTGCCCAGGCTGGAGTGCGGTGACCCAATCATAGCTCACTGAAGCCTTGAACTCCTGGGCTCAGGTGATCCTCCTACCTCAGCCTCCCAAACAGCTGGAATAGCTGAGACTACAGGCATGTACCACCATGCCCAGCTAACTTCTTTCTTTTCTTTTCCTTTCTTTCTGTCTCTTTCTTTTGTTCTTTTTCTTTCCTTCCCTGTTTTTCTTCCTTTCTTTCCTTCCCTCCTTTCCTCTCTTTCCTCTCTCTCCCTCTTCCTCCCTCCCTCCCTTCCTCCCTTTTCTTTCATTTTCTCCCTTTCTCTCTTTCTTTCTGGCAGACTCTCACTCTGTTGCCTGGAGTGCAGAGGCTCGATTTCAGATCTCTGCAAACTCTGCCTCCTGGGTTCAAATGATTCTCGTGACTCAGGCTCCCAGGTAGCTGGGACTACAGACATGCCACCACACCCAGCAAATTTTTTCTATTTTTAGTAGAGACAGGATTTCGCCATGTTGGCCAGGCTGCTCTGGAACTCCTGGCCTCAAGTGATTCACCTGCCTTGGCCTCCCAAAGTGCAAGGATTACGGGCATGAGCCACTGTACCTGGCCTTGGTCACCGATGGAGTTTCGCTCTCATTGCCCAGGCTGGAGTGCAATGGCGTGATCTCAGCTCACTGCAACCTCTGCCTTCCAGGTTCAAGCGATTCTCCTGCCTCAGCCTCCCATATAGCTGGATTGTAGGCTTGCCGCGCCACGCCCAGCTAATTTTATACTTTTAGTAGAGATGGGGTTTCGCCATGTTGATCCAGCTGGTCCAAATTCCTGACCTCAGGTGATTCACCCGCCTCGGCTTCCCAAAATGCTGGGATTAAGGCGTGAGCCACCACACCCAGCCCTAATTTCTTTAAAAAAGTCTTTTTTGGCCTCGAGCAGTGGCTCACACATGCAATTCCAGCACTTTGGGGGGCCGAGGCGGGCAGATCACGTGAGGTAGGAGTTCAAGACCAGCCTGGCCAATATGGTGAAACCCCGTCTCCACTAAAACCACAAAAATTAGCCAGGCGTGGAGGCAGGTGCCTATAATCCCAGCTACTTGGGAGGCTGAGGCAGGAGAATAGCTTGAATCTGAGGGAGTAGGGAGGTTGCAGTGAGCTGAGTTAGCACCACTGCACTCCAGCTGGGACGATAGAGAGACTCCTGCTGTGCCTGGGCTCTCTCCTCTGAGTCGGTGCGGGTAGCGTGGTGCGTGCAGCGTGGTGCGTGCCTTGGCCTCCAGGTTGCAGGTACATTCACTCTCCCACCTGCATTCTTGCTTGCCCTGTGAAATAGAACTCTTTGTTCCTATGTCTCTGCATCTTGCCTCACTCAGGACCAGGCTTTTCTTGGTTTAAGTTAGTGGTTCTCAGCCAGGGCCGTTTTGCAATGTCTTGAGACATTTTTGGTTGTCGTAATTGGAGAGAGTGAGGGTGGCATCCAGTGGGTCCAGGCCAGGGGTGCTGCTAAACACCCTGCCGTGCCCAGGAGAGCCCCCCTGCAAACAGGGATCTGGCCCAAATGTCAACTGTGCGAAGGCTGAGAAGCCCAGCCTCTAATGAGGAAGATTAGTAATGAAATCCACTGTCATCTTCAGGATGTCCTGTGCTGAACAGCCCCACCGGTGGACGATGGGGAGGGACACCAGGACTGGGTGCCTATTGTGACCAAGAGTCTGAGGCCTGGCTGGATGGGGAGGCACAGATGGGCTGCCTGCTCCTGTCTGAGAGCCACGTATCACCTGACTACAGAAACCTCCCAGCCAGCCAGCCTCAGACCTGATCCCCACCTTCCCCTACAGCTGCCAGCTCCCTGCTAACAGAGACTGCCCAGGATGTTCTCCTGGCTGCCGGAGCTCTGGCCGTTGGCAGGGGGTCAGTTTCCTGGGGTGTGTGGGGCCAGCATCCATGCCCTCTCCTGATGAGAACATCTGGCTCTCCAGACCTGCTGGAAAGAGCATGGGGGCTTCGTGTCCACTCAGGCTGTCTCCAGAAAGCAAACACGACCTGCTCAGGGGCAGATGGCTCTCCTCCAGCCTGGGAGGGCGAGGCCTCAGAGAAGAGCAGGTGTCCTCCTGCCAACCCGGCAGGAGATGACCTGAGATGCGAGCAAGAGGGAGGAGGCCTTGGCACTTCCTCTGGCCCCAAATGGCATTCACTAGGTCCAGCCTGGGATGTGTTTGCCGGCTGTGTTTGGGCGTGGGTGCACACACGCCTGACAGCTCTGCTGTGCTCTCTGCCGGGAAGGTCTCTTCGAGGGGGTGGGGGAGAAAGGTGATGTTCCTGGTGGGAAGCGGTGGCCCCTAGGGCGTGATCTGAGGGGCCCATAAAACCACTCCCCCTCCCCCACACCCCATAGGCCTCCCTCATGCTCCCGTCTGTCCTGCCTTTGCTCTGAAGCTGCTCCAAGCCAGGGTCCCCCAGGCTGCGGCTGAGCTGGGTGTTCCTTATGGTCCCCCTGTTAGCCCTCCCACCAATATCAAGATGAGAGGTGAAGGGGGCTGGTGAGGCGTGAAGCAATGGGCCAGGTGTGGTGGCTCACGCCTGTGATCCCAGCACCGTGGGAGGCCGAGACAGGCGGATCACCTGAGCTCAGGAGTTTGAGACCAGCCTGGACAACATGGTGAAACCCCGTCTCTACTAAAATACGAAGATTAGCCTGGTGTGATGGTGGGCACCTGTAATCCCAGCTGCTCAGGAAGCTGAGGCACGAGAATTGCTTGGGTCCGGGAGGCAGAGGTTGCAGTGAGCCGAGATCACGCCTCTGCACTCCAGCCTGGGAGACAGAGTAAGAGTCTGTCTCAAAAAAAGAAAAAAAAGGAGTGAAGCAGTGAAGGTAGCTCTCAGCCTAGGGTCTGCCTTCCTCCTTCCTCTCTTGCCCTGGGTGTGGGGCATGCGGACTCTGTCCCCTCCCCTGTGGGTGGCAGCCCTTCCCGTGTTCAACTTCATCTTGCATGGTCGAGCCTTCCTGGCCACAGAGCACAGAGGAGAAGGAGCAGCTTGCAGAAGCCACGTCTCTACAAAAAATACAATTAGCTGGGTGTGGTGGTGCACACCTGTGGTCCCAGCTACGACGGAGGCTGAGGTGGGAGGATCACTTGAGCCCAGGAGGCAGAAGTTGCAGTGAGCTGAGATTGTGCCATTGCACTCCAGGCTGGGTGACAGAGTGAGACCCAATCTCTCAAAAAAAAAAAAAAAAAAAAGAAAGAAAAAGAAAAAGAGTCTTTATGCTGCCATGAGCCAGATTTCCCTCGCCTACTCCCTGTCTTCAGCAGGCTCTTGGTCTGAGGCCTCAGTTTCCTTGGTTTTGAGGTGGGAGGACCTAACTGGAAGGGAAGGTGGAGGGAGGTCAATGGGACAGAAGCTGGCCCAGAAGCGGAGACCCTGAGGGCCCCAAGCACAGGGAGATGGCTGGGTCAGTGAGCTGGGGGCCGTGGGCTGTGAGGGAGGCCTGTCTTCTGGGACCAGCCTCTCTCCTTCCCTGCTGTGCCCTTGGGAGAGTCATTTAGCCCCTCAGACCTCGGTCCCCTCTGCTCCTGACTTTGCAGCCACAGGTCAGCCACTCACAGGACTGCACCAGAGAGAGGTTCTGTGCTCACCATTCTGTGGCTCTGCAATCTTTGGGTGTCAGGCACCTGCCCTCTCACTGGGCTCCCCGCCCCCACCCAGGCCATCCCCCAGAGTCCCATCCTTCTAGAGGATGTATCCGTCTGCTCAGAACGCTCCAAAGGCTCCCACCACACTCAGAGCTAAATGCACATCCTCCTGGTGGCCTGGCTGCCCTCCGCCGTGTCCCCTCCCAGCCCCTGCTCCTGGCCTCCTGCCTCAGCCCTCCTTCCTCTCACTCCTCTGCCACATCATGGGCTCCACCAAGACCAGCACTGTCCAGCCTTGGGGCCTTGCGTGTTTCCACCTGCTGTCCCAGGGACGTTCCTCTGTTCTGTAGACGCTGAATGTCTCACTCTCAGGACGGTGTCCAGGCTACAGCAGACGCTCAAATGAGTATTTGTTGATGGATGGAGGGAGGAAAGGAGGAGAGAGAGTGAGAGAGAACCAAGAGAAAAGGGAGGAAAAGAGCTTAAAACTTCTGGTATAGAGACTGTTTGGAGGAGATAATGGTAGAGAAAGCAGAAAAGTAGGGTTCTCTATGGTGGGGAAATTGAGGGGAGGGAAGATTTTTGTTTCATTTTGAGGCAGGGTCTCACCCCGTCACCAAGGCTGGAGTGCAGCGTTTCGATCTCGGCTCACTGCAGACTCGACTTCCCCAGGATCAAGCTTCCCTCCTCAGCTTCCTGTAGCTGGGACTACAAGTGTGCACCATCACACCCAGCTAATTTTTTTTTGTAGAGATGGGGTCTCACTATGTGGCTCAGGCAGGTCTCAAACTCCTGGCCTCAGGCAATCCTCCCACCTTAGTTTCCCAAAGTATTGGGATTACAGGCATGAGTCACTGCACCTGGCAAGATTTCTGTTTAATATTTCCTGGGAGCAATTCCAGCCTGTTTGTGTGCTGGTGGGGATGATGTGGGGGAGGGCCGTCCAGGATGCAGATGCGAGGCTTTGGGCTGGCAGTTCCAGTCTATGCCCCTCACCCCGGAGCCCAGGCCCTCCTTTCCTCCCAGGTACATCCCATGTGAGCCCCTCCCCCTTGGTTGTCTGAACCACACCTGCTCTAAGGTATTTATTACCCTAATACACCTACCTGATCACACTTACGAATAGAGCTTGTTTAAAAGACCGAGAGCCCCTATCCTGTTTCTATCATGAAATGACGAATTGATTCCGGACTTCTGTCAAGTTCAACAGCATTTCGTTCCCCTTGTAACCAAAAAGAAGGAAAGATAGTAATGAAATGGCTTCAAGCAGCCAGCACGGAACAATTTTCAGAATTAACTGCACTTTGAAAACTTAGCTTCAAACATCAGTTTGTGAACGACACAACTCTATTTCGCGCTAGCAAAAACCGAAAAAACGACTTTGGATTTGTCAGGGTGCTAAAAATAACGTCACTGCCTATTTAGCTTTTCTCGGAGTTGTCTGTACAAAGCACACATGAACAGAAAAGTTGTTTTTCCATTCTTTCACTATTTTGTAAAGTTTCATGCCTCAAGTCGGCACCACACAGTTTAGTGGGCGATTATTCTTTTTCTTTTCTTTTTTTAGACGTCGTCTCACTCTGTCACCCAGGCTGGAGCTCAATGGTGAGATCTCTGCTCAGTGCGAACTCTCCCTTCCGGATTCAAGTGATTCTCCCGCCTCAACCTCCCGAGTGGCTGAGATTACAGGCGCCTGCCGCCACGCCCGGCTAATTTTTGTATTTTTGGTAGAGACGGGGTTTCACTGTCTCTACTAAATGTGGCCAGGCTGGTCTCGAACTCTTGGCCTCAAGCGATCCTCCCGCCTCGGCCTCCCAGAGTGCTTGGATTACAGGCACAAGGCACCGTGCCCGGCCCTGATTCTTCTTGTCATTTTCCTGGGCTTCCATCTTCCTAGCTGGACTGCGACACCCTGAGGGCTAGAGTGCTGACCTGAGCGCAGCAGCGTCCACGGGGCCCCGTGGGGCACACACCGGATGCGCAGGGTGGGTGCCCACAGCCAGGCCCTGGCAGGTTCACAGCCAGGAAGCCCGCCTCACCACCCTACACATGTTCATACCTTCATGTGCCTGGGTCTTTCCTGGAACACAAAACTGTTTTGGGAAAAGTCCCTCGGCTCCCACATTTGCGGGCTAAGAGAGGAAACTGTGATCGGAGCCCGGCCAATGCCTCCGCTGCGATCCTACTGGCTCCCGGGCGCCTCGGCCCACCCCTCCGTCTCTTGTTGGCTGGTCAAAAATATGGCCAGTTTATATAAAATCCTGTTTTGTTCCCAGTAACCACACACCCCCACCCCCCAACTAAACTGGCCAGGCGCACTTAAAATTCTAAGGCCTCCATTTGAAAAAGGGATCCTGTCAGTTTCTCACAGGCCACCCGCCCACAGGAATGGGGAGGCGGCGGCGACACGGAACGGCCTCTGCTCCAAAGGGCACATCCCTGGGCTCGCCCCGAGGCTGGGCTCTGAGGGACCCCGGGGTGGCGGGGGACAGGACGGCGTCGCCCTCTCAGGGGGCGGCGGTGGGTCTCCCGGGGTCCCGGAAGGACCGGGCGCGAGTCTCACGTGCTGAGCCAGGGCCCCCGGGCGCAGGAGGCCACGCGCCCGGGGCCAGGGTCGGGGGGCTGGGGGCTGTGGGGCCCCGCGCGGGTGCGGGCCGCGGGCGCTGGGCGGTGCGGGAAGCCCCCGACGTGCCAGGCCGGGCGCAACAAAAGCGCGGGCTCGGGGGAGGCGCGGGCGGAGGGGGAGGAGGGGGCTGCTGGGAGCGCCCGGAGCCTGCATTGGCCGCCAGCCACCGGGAGGAGGAGCAGACAATCCTCCGAGCGCAATAAAACGGCGGCCCGGCCCGAGCCCGCAGCAAACACATCCATAGAAGGCAGCGCAGCCGCGGAGAGCCGCAGCGCCGCCCGCCCGCCGCCCCCTGCCCGCCGCCCCCTGCCCGCCGCCCCGCCCGGCGAACTGCGCCCCGCGCCCCTCCCCGCGCGCCCCCGAGACAAAGAGAGAGAAAGTTTGCGCGGCCGAGCGGGGCAGGTGAGGAGGGTGCTCCGCGCGGGAGGGGCCCGCCTCGGCCCCGGCTCAGCCCCGGCCCGCGCCCCTAGCCCGCCGCCGCGAGCAGCGCCCGGACCCCCGGCGGCGGCCCCCGCCCGCCCAGCCCCCCGGCCCGCCATGGGCGCCGCGGCCCGCACCCTGCGGCTGGCGCTCGGCCTCCTGCTGCTGGCGACGCTGCCTCGCCCGGCCGACGCCTGCAGCTGCTCCCCGGTGCACCCGCAACAGGCGTTTTGCAATGCGGATGTAGGTAAGGAGCGGCGACCCCCGCCCCGGCGCGGGGCCCCACCTCCCCTGCGACACCCGAGGGTTGGTTCGCGGACGCCCCGCCCGCCCGCCGCGGGCCGAGGGACCCCAGCGCCCGCCTCCTGGTCCTCGGCGCCTTCTCGAATTCTGCAAGTGGACGCCCAGAGCCGACTTTCTTTCCCCCCTCCCTCCTCTCCCTTTCTTTCCCTCTTCGCCGAGATGCGTCTCAGCCTCAAAATTCCACCGAAATTCCGCCGCAGCTCCAGCCCAGGAAAGGGAGCCAGGGAATGGCTTGGGTTTTGGCAGGCGGCGCGCCCTGGGATGCCAGCGCTGGGGGCGGGGAGCGTGGGGCACACGGCATGGGGGCAGGGGGCTGGAGGACTGGGGACCCCAGGAAGAAACTTCCGCAGAGGAGGTGGGAGTTGGGCTTCTTTCGGCTTGGGGCTGGGTGGGGAAGGGCTTCTCTGCCGGGGTTTCTCCCACCACTCCCATCTTAGGGCTCCCCGATCAAGCCTGGGTGGGATGGAAGCCCCCCCCTACCCGAGGCAGGTTCCACAGGCCCCAGAGGGGCAGTTGAGAAAGGCCTGTGGCGCCCCCTGGCCTGGCACCTTGCTGGCGCCCTGCTCGGGAGGCCTTGCAAACTGGCTGGGCAGGGACCCGGACCCGAGTGTCTGCTTTGTCGGGACGTCCACAAAAGCTGGAGACGTCAGTGACTGGACCCGACACATGGGACGCTGCGGCTGCTCAGATTCCCCAACAAATACCCGCGACCTTAGGACTCCTAGCCCCCAGAAGACAGGCGCCATGGAGGGAGGGAAGAGGGGCCCAGTTATTTGTTCTGGTCCGTGGAGGGGAAGGACCAGCAGAAATGGGAGGAACCCGCTGGCCCGGAGTTTCCACCCTGGTCCCACACCTCAAACCTCTGCAGCCCTGGTGCTGGTCAGCATGGTTTTCCTGGGGCAAGTCTGGCTCCACAGCAGGTGGTCTCGGAAGCCACTTGCCCTCCTTCATTCTCATGGCTGAGTCTCAACCCAGTGGCCTGTCCAGGGCAGATGGAGCAAGGCTGGGAAACCCGCTCACCTGCCCAGACTGGAGGTGGGAGTTTCTGTTTCTCCTGCTGTCAGCCACGCCCTTCCCATACCCCACGTTGCCCCGCCCTGGTTGGCCTGGGAGCTGCCTGCCCAGCTGGGGAAGTTTCCAGTTCCTCCAGTCTATTGGGGTCACAGGTCTCAGGTGGCTCAGGCCACCTGGGTGGAGGGCGTGGTGTGTGTCTGTATCCCAGTTTCCACAAAATCCAGGTCTTTTCTCCAGTTTAGCCTTGGTGCTCAGCAGGATTTGGGGGCAAAGGAGAGGCTCCTTTGATGAGGGAGCCATAATGGGCCTTTCTCTGGGGGTACCCCGAGGTGAGGGGGTGCAGGCCTGTCCAGGCGCCCTCACAACCAGCACGTGGTGGGGCAGGTTGAAGTGAAGGCGGGGAAGCCGCAACCAGAAGGACTTGGGGGTTGAGTTCGAAGGAGCTGGGCCTTGGGACCCCTCCACACTCCTCAACTGTGTGGGAGGATGTCCAGGCGGCCGCTCTGTCCTTGCCTGGCATGAGTGAAGGCAGCCACTGAGCTGGGAGCTGTTTCTGCGTGGGATGTGGATCCGGGATGGCAGAGGCTGGAGGGCAGCCGTTCATTCCTCCCGCCTCCTCCGTGCCTGGCGCAGCACTCTCCCCTGCCTGGGCTGCCTGGCATTTGTATCAAAATCGTCCTGTAGCTAAAAGTTTTCACCCCATCCTGGCTCAGAGGCCCCATCAGATGCCAGAGTTGCACTGCAGAGCCCAAGGCATTCGCTTCCTGTGGCCACTGTGACAATGACCACAAACAGGGGGGCTTAAAAGAGCAGGAATGGATTCTCTGTAGCTCAGGAGGCCGGAAGTCTGAAAAGGCGTCTGCAGAGCTGGTTCCTGCTGGAGGCTCCGAGGGAGAATCTCTTCCAGGCCTCCCTCCTTGGTGTGCCTTGGATTGCAGACACCTCACTCCCGTCTCTGCCGTCTTCACATGGCCTTCTCTCTTGTGTGGCTCTGTGTCCACATTTCCCTGTTCTCTTTTTTTTTTTTTTTTTTTTTTTTTTTTCTGAGACAGCAAGGCTGGAGTGCAATGGCGTGTTATCAGCTCACTGCAGCCTCCGCCTCCCGGGTTCAAGCAATTCTCCTGCCTCAGCCTCCCTAGTAGCTGGGATTACAGGCATGTGCCACCACACCCAGCAAATTTTTTGTATTTTTAGTAGAGATATGGTTACGCCATGTTGCCCAGGCTGGTCTCAAACTCCTGACCTCAGGTGATCCACCTACCTC